>JAOVVA010000041.1:11605885-11639960 GCA_028565275.1 Leiocassis micropogon
TCCCTCCCCTCTGAGAGAGCTCGGCCAATCAGCTCTCTCTAGGCCTCCGGCTGTGAGAGGTAACAGCATCACCCAGGAATCGAACCAGCGATCCCCGGATGCTAGGGCGAGCACTTTACCACTGCGCCACTCGGAGGCCGCCTTTAGAGTGTTTTTTTGTACATTGTTGATGCTACTGAAGATACAAACTTGTAAAGTTTCTTTGTTTTACCAAACACTGCATGAACACCATGCAATATCATTTATAATATATACTGTTATAGTGTACACCAATCAGCCACAACACTAACACCACTGCTAGGTGACTTAAATAACACTGATTATCAATTATATACCAGTAAACTGGTGACAGGATCATGAGCACTTAGGTCTCAACCATGACTTGAACAAAGGCTAGCTCATCCGGGCCTGAAAAGCTAATGTATCACAAATTGCTAAAACTGTCAATGCTGGACACAATAAAAAGGTATCGGAACACCCAGTGCATCACAGATCACAGCCTGCTGTGTATGGGGCTGAGCAGCCAAAGACTGCAAGGTTGTTGACCCAGCCTCTAAATTCCCCAGAGCTCAATCCGACTGAGCATCCACGAACATTAAATGTGCCGGTCAAAGAAGTATGATCCGTGGAGGCCCGACCTCTCAACTCACAGCACCCACCTGACACCACAGCACACTTCACACATTTGTGAAGTCATGCCCTGAGGGGCCAGAGCTGCCTAGGCAACACATGGGGAACATGGGGATGTTGGGCTTAATGTATTGAGTTGTAGTGTTATGGCTGATCAGCGTATATAAAATGATGTATAACTTTTGTTTATAGCATACGTTTTTTGGAAAATGAATGTTTGAACAGCTCGCATGTACATGTTTTGCTTTTAAAAAGACAAAATGTATATACATTTTGGTTACCTAAGACTGTTGCACTGCATATTTTTTAAATTCTTCTGTAACAGTGAGTCTAATAAATAACTCAGTGTATATGTTGAAAATAACTAACCGATGCACCCCATCAATGATTGACTTTACAATGATTGACTTTCTCTTTCTTTTTTCATGTTTTCACGCTGCTACTAAAATATCTACAATGAATCTACAGTAGTATTATTTTATTATTAAGTGAAGTATTATTAAGTAACTTATGCCCTGTTGTTGTGAGTCTTTTAAGTATTTTATGGTCACATTTAACTCCAAAAATAAATCTTCTGTGTCTATGAATGGTTTCCTATGACACCTTTGCATGCAAAAGATAAGATGCATAACAAGTCTCTATTCTGTGATTAAATTCTAATGTGTTCCCCTTTGGTGCAGAGAGCGGAAAATCCTGTCAGTTTAGTCTAAATGAGGAGTTCTCACTGAGCTGTTTGCACTATTTCAGCTCTGTGTAATCACACATTGATTTGGTGCCTAGACAAGAAAGTGTGGGAACGATTGGCTGGCACATCTCTCGTCTTTGTCTCGGCTTTGAAAACTTTTTATGAACAGTGACTGGCCAATATACTTTAAGTTGGCATTTTATCAGGTAGACCTGGCTTAAACGTCTACACACTGGTCACTTTACCCATCACAAAGGTATACTCTGATAGCCCCTGCTGGTGCTAATGTATTTGTTGCCATAGCAACAACACAGGTTGCAGAAGTGTTTATTGCCATAAGTAACAGAAATGTTCAAAAGTTATCTGATTACTCACTCTTTATATAACATAAATCTTTGGATTTTATTTTTCTCTCTGTCTTTTTTTTTCAGATGGATATACCACAGATGACATTGAGTTTTATTGGCAGGAGGGAAGCTCAGTGACTGGAGTAGACAATATTGAGTTGCCACAGTTCTCCATCATTGACTATAAAACTTTGTCTAAGAAAGTGGTGTTTGCAACAGGTATATCCAACAAAACTAAACCAATTTAAACAACTGGTGTAAATTTCTTACTTTTAAAAACTCTAATCTAAATCTTTCTTTTTTGAGAATTTTGCACTAAAATAAACTGGTCACATTCTGTATAGTATTGCATTGTAGTAGCTTATATACCTTTTTGTAAAAGAAATTAGATAATGACATGATGCAATAGTTCAAATGTACAGTACATGATAATTAAGCTACTGTATGTATCTAAATAATTTATAATTAGAAAATATCCAGTGTACTGGATGGAGTACAGTGCAGCGCTGAGTTTAGTAGGAAACAATGTTGATATAGCAGCTGACCAGCACAGGCTTGGATTTAAAAATATCTAGACAGTACAAAAACATGTCAAAATGTATTTGCTAAGAGAGGCCCTATAGACATTGCTCTCATCTCCACACTTTTAGGGTCATACCCTCGTCTGTCCCTGAGCTTTAAGCTGAAGAGAAACATCGGATATTTTATCCTGCAAACCTACATGCCCTCAAACCTGATCACCATTCTGTCCTGGGTCTCGTTTTGGATTAACTATGATGCTTCTGCAGCACGGGTAGCTCTAGGTGTGTGTGTGTGTGTGTGTGTGTGTGCATGAATACAACAAATGGCCTGATACTATATTTTTAAATACCATGGTACTTATAAATATTTTGCTGCATTAGTCACATAAAGCCTTTTAATGACTTTATTTGTAAGTCAATCCATTTTAATTCTACTTGACAACATGATATTTGTTATTGTATTATTCCTATTTATTCCTTTTTATAACCTCAAGTGAGTTACATTTAGTCTTGCTGTATCTCTGTAGGAATCACTACTGTACTGACCATGACCACCATCAACACCCATCTACGAGAGACGCTACCCAAGATCCCCTATGTAAAAGCCATAGATATATATCTAATGGGCTGCTTTGTCTTCGTGTTCTTGGCGCTGCTTGAGTACGCGTTTGTTAACTACATTTTCTTTGGCCGAGGTCCTCATCTACAGAAGAAAGTGGCAGAAAAAGCTGCTAAGAGCAACAATGAGAAGAGCAGACTGGAGAGCAACAAAATTCAAGTGAATAGATCTAAGATCTGATGTCATTTGAAAAATAGTGCTCAATATTGTAGCATGTCTATGTTACACCAAACTTTTCTTTATTTCTTTCTGTCAGGTGGATGCCCATGGTAACATTCCCCTTACACATCTTGATCTGCGCCTCAGTGGAGCTGAGATGCTCGGTGCTCTTGGTGACCCTCGAAATACCATGTTCTCTTATGACAGTGCCAGTATTCAATACCGTAAGCCCCTAACAGGCTGTGACCTTTATGGCCGACCGGCTGCTTCTCTTGAGCGGCCAATCAAGCACAAGAAGGGTCGCTTACGAAAGCGGGCCTCTCAGCTTAAGGTGAAGATTCCAGACCTGACAGATGTGAATGCCATTGACAAGTGGTCGCGTGTCATCTTTCCCATCACCTACACTTTCTTCAATCTAGTCTACTGGCTTTACTATGTCCACTAGGGGACAGCAGTGCACTCAGCTTAGCTTACGCTTATCAGATCTGGTCAGGCTTCTTTTCAACCTCTGGTTGATTCTGGTATACATATATTAGGGGTTAGTTATTTGAACTTGCAGTTTAATTTGATATCCTGCCATATATAGTCATCTAGATAATATAATAACTTTTGGCTTATGATTAGATCTTTCTATTCATCACCTCTGCTTCACGTGAGAATAGACTTCAGGGGTGTGATGGTGCTGCCTCTAACTGTGTACGAATGCACTATAGCCCAGACTGAGTACTAACAGAGTACTAACACTACAGCTACAACTGTTGGCACCATTTGAAAGTCACTATAGAGTTAATTCTCAGATTATTTACCAGCCTTTAGAATATTTGCACTGTTGCACTGAGCTTGTTGCTTTGGGGTTTACACGAGTCTGCCCTTGTGCACATGTGCTAACTACACACTATTGGTGCACTATAATAAAAACTTGCATTTTAGAGTCATTAGAATAGCCAGACTTAGCTCTTCTACACATCGTGTTGCAACATAACAAATAAGCTGAAAATATAGCAAACAGGGATATGTACAAATGAACATATGTTAAATCTTTTCACAAAACCTGTGGAAAGTGTATTTCTTTATTCAATAAGTCAGGTATTAAAAAGAAAATCAGTCACCATAATTTCTTGTACTAGTAGACAATACCAAGCACCATTATATACACTTACTTTTAACAGAGTACAGCAGCAAAGACGTATATTGTTTCGACTAAAAAGGCTAAGGAAAGAAACAAAGGTTAAGAAAACAAAATTTTGAGAAATATGCATATTATTTAAATCCTACTATCCTCTATATTACAGTACTAAATTTAACTACCACAAGCTTTAAGTAAACTCTGCCTCTGCATGAAAGGTCTGTTTTTGCATCAGAGGCTGGTGATCTTTACATTCCTGTGGTTTGAGTGTCAAATGCTTCACAATTATATTTAGCTTTAAATATATTCACTGTGACTTTTGTTGTACCCAGGATCACCTGAAAAACAAATCAATGTCCAACAATCAGACAGGATCTTAGCATCCTGCTGTTATTTCTTCTGACTAAATTTGTGCCTTTGAATCAAAATTCTGATATTTCTAGGGTCAAGCAGACCCTGAAAAAAGAAAGAAAAACTGAAAAGTTGCAGTGAATTAACTTTTCTAGAGAACAATATTAACTGAAGGTTTTTATAATGACAGATTAATTGGGCTTTTAAGATGCTCTATATTAACATTATAGATATTGCCTAATAGAGTAACATTCCAGTATATCAGTGACAATCTATGACTTGGACAGAGGTATCCATGTACTTAATTCCTCAGTGAGGTAACTGTACTTCTGCTCTTTAGCCAGTAAGAGAGGCTTCTTAATTATTGAAACATGATCCAGAACGGACAGAAAACACGTAGTTACCACATATTAGGCATGTCTGTATGTTTATTGATTTAAAACAACGTACAAAATCACAATACACTCAAGTAAAAATACTTGATGCCTGGGGATTACAGCAGAAGCCAAAAAAAATGGTGACGCTGGTCTTATTTAAAACTGTTTATATAGCATAGTTGTGAATTAAATTCATGCTTTTTATCTGTGTGCTCCCATGCTGATGGGGATTTACTCCACAGGCACGTATGTAAGGCAAGTAAGTGCGAGTGTGTGCGCTTGTGTGTGTGTGTGTTATGAACACAAGCACAGTTGTTCCTAAAAATCATGAGAAACTTTGAAGGATTCAAATAAAAATATTTCACCAAACCAATACCCTTGTGGTAACACTTGTGAAGACACAAAAAAAATCTGCTGTAAAATGACATTTTCTCATCCTCATGTACAGTATGTCAGAGTATCAACTAACCTTACCAGAACCTCTAAAGAGACGTTTGACAAGAGTGCCTGACTTTCACATACAGATTTTGAGTAAGAAGGTTTAAGCTGCTCTCGGTGAGCTAGCATAAAGCAAATGGCTGAAAGATGAAAAAACAAAAATGTAGCTTATTTAATACTTGTTTCTTTTCCAATCACACACTAATACAACCAGGATTCCCCTTAGGGGTGGTCAAATGGACCAACCCGAAAGTGAGAGACTCGCCTAGACCAAGCAGAGGAAACGATGAGGAAAATTGTAATTAGATATACGCTGCTCTCATTAATTATTATCTGTTACAGGCTCTGCTCACATTAATTACCTGTTACTCTTGAATGAGCATTGGTATAACTACTAAGAGCTTTAATGATGTTGACTGCATTAATTCCTGTCTTCAAGAATCAACATGTGTTATTCTGAACACTGCTCAATTCCATACTCACTCACAATTTGGCTTGCATCATAACCATGTTAGTATTTTTCAGTTTAAAAATACATGAACCTGGTGGGCATTGCTACACAATCAAGCACATTATAAACTCTTATAGAAACAGGGAAAAAAAAAAAAGGGAATATCCACCCATTTCCTATTCTGTTAAATATAACTGCCTGAACCGCATCAACACCATACAACCAAATGAGGTGCTGAGTCGCAGCTATTTACTGAGGTGACCTCCATGCACACTAGGCTCAATACACACAAATTCAGAGACACAGATTCATCCAGTCTTTCTTTTTCCTGTTTGAGCAGTAGCAGCGTCCTATAAAATCACTGCTCATTCCGGAGGCATGTCTGGAGCAGATGAGGAGCTGTGGAGTTGCACAATCATTTCATCTGCAGGACCACCTAAGAGAGTGCACATTGTGTTGGAGAAGAGATCAGTGCATGCACAAACATTCTAGCATGCAGCTCCAAAAAGGCGACTAATCAAATTTTGAAAAATAATGCATGTGAAAGACGATACCTTATTAGCAGCCTCCAAGGCATTGATAAGTGTGTTTAGCTCTTCTTTGCTCATTTCAATGTCTACAGCCCTCTGAATTCCAGTCTCTGTAAGGTTGAGACATAGGTTCAGTAGAGGAGTGTTTAAAGATGACAGCTTATCGCTGGATAATGCAAGCTAAGTAGAGAGAAAAAAAAAGAAAAAAAAAAGGTGAGAAAGAAACAGGAACCCGATCAACTAAATCATCTTAAATAGCATGGCTAGAAATGTACCGACCCAGTTTTCTTTTATTTTCTATGTTGTAAAATCATGCAAAATATCACAGGAAGTGCATGCTTTAAATGGAACCCATTATGCAAATTCACTTTTTAGACAATCAAATAGGTCTCCAGTCGGTATAAACAACAACAAAAATCCCTGCTTTTCGGCCTTTTTTCCTTTTTCCATTTTGGTCTTGGACAGGGATTAAACAAGCCAATTAGATTTCCTCCCCCATATTATGACCCCATATATGCACCAGCTTGTTGCTCAGCTCTGTTGTTCTCCAACAGGTCTTGGATCAGCCGTAGGTCATTCACATAGACACTAAACGCCATGTTTGGGGCAGTAGTGAAATAAAGGGAGTTTGAGATATGTAATGCATTATCTGAGGGTATTTTAGCTGGAGCATAAACACATACTATATGGGATACATGAAACTTTTAAAACAATTTGTGCACTTCAACTATTGACGATATTTGTGTCATGTCGGGATAAAACAGGCCAGTCAATCAGTCATATGGATTGCCCGAATCCTGATTCCAGGTGAGGATCAATCCCAATATTAATAGTTAATATTGAGTTTGTGTATCCCTAAACAGAACAATTTGCACTGTTGGGTACCTTTAGCTGCCAGTTGAAGTCATCCAGTTGTGTACTGCTGATTCTGTTGGTTCTTTCCACCAGGGCTTGCCTGATCTCCTCCTGCCTGGCATGCACACACTGCAGAATAGCCTCTGCATGGACAGACTGCAAATCACCCAGCAGCTCCTTTACCTACACACACACACAAAAATTCTAAATGTAAGAGATATCTTCTATAAAAGCTCAACTTGTAATAAGAAGGATATGCAAACCACACATGTTCTTATTCTAATCCAAATAAGGTTCTGGTTCAGGTTCTGTTACTTGAACTATGAGGCCCAAATCTGTTCCAGCACAACAACGTCCTTTTGCACAAAGCAAGGTCGATGAAGTCATGGTTTGCCTAGGTTGGAGTTAGGGATGCTCATATTGACCGTTTAACCGCTAACCGAAAGAATGAATTTTGACCGATTATTACTATCAGTTAAACAGTTTAAAATGTTATATATATATATATACACACATTTTCTCTTTATAATTTTTTTCCCATTATTATTATTAGTAGTAATAGTACTGTAATAGTAGTAGTAGTATAAAGTTTTGCGGCAAAAATATGCTACACATACTATATTTGTTAACCCATGGGGCGTTATCACGTGCAACCACACGTGCCTTCAGACGTATTCTGCCGGGCAAGCAAAATGAAGCAAGCGAAGAGAGATGCCTGCTATTTTTTTTTAAACGAAAAAACTTAGTAGCCAATGTCTGAAAAAAATTGCCTATGCCTGATCGTCAAAGCTTCAAAAGGTATTTCATCGTGTTTTCGTTTTGTAATCTTAATTTGTTATTTAAGTAAAAAATATTTAGTGCAGGCCTATTTATTTTATTATTTTTATTTATATTACTTTGTTTTTCTCTGTTGTCGGAAACGCTGCAGGTGCGTGAAGATTTGACGATGTGTGAATCCAGATTCTGATCTTGATATGTTCTGTGTGCTGTTGTTCGCACATGTTAAAATAAAAACTGAAAAAAATGTTTGCATATTTAATCAGACACTCCTCAGTTCTATTTTCATTCAATTCTAATCTGAACAGTTAACGGTTAATGTTCAGATAACGAACGGCGGTTGGGAAAATTAATCGAAATGAGCATCCCTAGTTGGAGTAGAAGAATTCAAGTGGCCCGAGCTCTGACCTCAAACTCACTGAACACCTTTGGGGTGAACTAAAGTGCAGACTACACCCCAGACCTCAGTTATCAAGATTTTTGAATTGATGTTTTGGAAATTATAAAAAAAAATAAAATAAAAAATAAACAGTGGACCAGAATGCAGGATTCTTCAGGTGTCTACATACACATAAGAGTACTACTGCCAAGCCAGAAGGTAAGAGCCTTCCATTGAATAGATTACTGCAGTTATATAGATAAATAGCTTATTGATCCCGAAGGAAATTCCAAACATTTCAGCTGAAAGCAAGTTATTTAACCCTAACTGATGTAATAAGTAGCTAACTTATGGTCTGTATTAAGCAACAAAAACAAAATATATTTGCAGGATAAAAATCGCTAAACTTTTTTTAATGTATTATTAAAACCAGAAAATACAGTTCTGTACAGTCATCTTCGAGAAAGAAATGTGTTCGGAAAAAATTAAAAATGATCACAAACATTTGGCGAAATCAAATGGTAAAAACAAAATAGTTGCAGCTATGTTTAATAGTGAACGTAAATGCATCTCCACACGCACACTGCAAAGAGATCTTAAGTGATTGGGACTAAACAGCTATGTAACCTTAAGAAACCACTTTTCAGAGAGGCTAATCTGGAAAAAAAAAAAAAAAAAAAAAAAACTCCAATTTGCTAGAGAGCATAAGGAGCTGTGGAGCACTGGAAAAAGATCATATGAGTGCAGATTACTTTGTTCCAGAGTGATGGATGCATTAGGGTAAGATGAACAGATGAAGTGGTGCACCGATCATGCCTAGTGTCTACCATAAAAGCCTGTGGAGGCAATGCTATGATCTTCAGGTCTAGGATAAAAAAAAAAATTAGATCAGCTGACAACCTGAATATACTGAATGACCAGGTTTTTCCCCCAATCAAAGGCGGTATGAAAAAAAAAAAAAATAGTGTGACTTTTTTTATGTGGCAGGGCAGTGTAGTTTGTGTAAACATTATTTAAGTTCTAAGCATAGATCTTAACATGTTGTTGGTCTTTCGGCTGCTTCCGACAAGGGGTCGCCACAGCGGAATATCCAGTCTTCGCACAGGTTTTACACCAGATGCCCTTCCTGACGCAACCCTCCCATTTTACCCGGGCTTGGGACCGGCACTGCATCCAGTGGCTGGGGTTTGGGGCACTGGCTGGAAATCGAACCCGGGCCTTCCGCATGGCAGGCGAAACACCTACCACTGAGCCACCAGCGCCCATGTAGATCTTAACACGTACTGTACACATTTCAATATTTTACCTCCGGATCTGAGCATTTCCTCCCAACTGCAACTCGGAACAAGTGAGTTAGTGAGCTGATGAGTTCCCCCCACTCCAGCAGACTCCAGGTTCCTCCATACTCTATGTGCTTTGGGTAACTCCGTCCACAGAGCCCATCCACCACCCTGTGCAGGAGCTGGACAAGCAGGAACAACACTGGGTTTATTTATCAAATGCATAAGAGGTGAAATAAAGCAAGTATTTGTTTATTAGGGGAAAAAACAAACATAGTTGCAATGCGTTGTTATAATATTTAATGTAATACATCAAATAGAAAAATCAACATTTTAGTGGATCAGAAGAATGACTGCTTTTATATTTTCCAGGGTTAAATGAGTGGCTTGAGTTCGTTTAATGGGAGTAGAGTTTTTATACAGAAGATGTCTAGTTTATTACTGACTGAGCGTATAGGCTAGGCTGAATTCGTTTCCGCACAAAACATTACCCCGCAGTAATATGCACTAATATATTGTGATACACCTACACACTTTACATCATGATGCAAGTACAAAAATACAATGCAGAACAACACACATTTCGCTTTCTGTTACCTACTTTAGGACACGCTGTTGGAGATATTTTATCGAGCAGCTTTAGCATGGTGACCAGCAGGTCCTTTTATTACTCCACACATCAGCTGACACGCATATCACATGACCGAAGCGCACGAAGTCGTGTTGCCAGATCCTCCTTTTACTCGTGAACTTTGCCTGATCTTTGGGTTGGCGTTTTATACGGTATATTTGAACTTTGAAATGTATTTTTTTTGTTGCTTATTTTCAATTCATATACAAGCCGAAGAAAAAACTGATCTACATTACTGGGATGTCTCGTTTTAATCCATGGATAACGAAATGTTATGAATTAGAGAAATGCTGCATTAAAGTTATGGTGTTTAAACAATATTACACTTTATAGTTATATTCACGCTGAATATTAAAGGTATGTGGATGATTCGACATTAAGGTTTGTTCAGGTTTTATATTGTCTTTTTAGACAATACGAGCGTTTGTTACATATATTTGGCAACCATATTTTTGAGGCGCGTTGAAGTATCTCGCTTTTTATTAAAATAATTAGAATTCAAGCTATAACACGGATTATAGTTTTGAAACATCAACCACTGGATTAATATTTAGTATACCATTTTACTTTCAATCAAATTAAACAAAAATACGATATTTTTAGCCAAACTGAGGACAAAGCAGGTTAAACCCGGAACAAGGTGCGAAATATCAAAATAAAAGTCTTACAGTACCAAACTCATAGCTCTTACTGTTAAAGTCTTCACCACCTTTAATGACTAGTTTTCTAGACACTTTTCCTATTTTACGACCGTAGTGGGACCTCATGGTCACACACAACAATTTGGAAATGCCAAAATGGAGAACATGCAAACTCCAGGAATCGAACCCGGACCCTAATCACTAAGCCACCTTGCCACCCATTTTAACACTTGATTTAACACTCACTCACTCATCTTCTATACCGCTTTATCTTGTATTCAGGGTTGCATGGGGTCTGGAGCCTATCCCAGGAGGCTTAGGGCACGAGGCAGGGTACACCCTGGACAGGGTGCCAATCCATAGCTGGGTACACACATACTCATCATTTAACAGTTTCATTTAAATCAACTGTACTATATTTACTGGTCCTGTAGCTGACATAGGGTGATTTCATACCGACAACTTGTCACCTGTGTGTTGTGCATACTTGATAAGCCCTGGTATTAAGGTTTTCATTGAAAACCAGTGGGTGCCAGAAAGCCTATAACCATGGCCCATATTCTGTTTGTGAACATTGTGATATTTTTCTTGTCTGATGGCCTCTGTGGAGCATTTATTCAAATAATGTTAATGTTAATAAATATACAGAGTTCTTTTGAAATGATTGCACACATTGAACTCACTGCTGCCACACTGGCAGAGGGTTATCTCAGCCTCTCTTATCAGAGCTATGAGTTTGGTACTGTAAGACTTTGTGTCCTAACTGGCATAAACCTTTTAACATTTTAGCACATTGTCTATGTGTCTTTAAAATATCAGATTTTTTTTTACACAGTAAGTGTAGAAACTGAAGTATAGGCTGATTTACAGCAGGAATGAGGTAAATGTAATGCAGAGGTTTGTAGTAGATAGTTTCCAGACAAACAGAGCATCTCAGAAAAAATACCTTATTATTTGTGCAAGAAACATGCTTTCAAGAGGTAATATGCTATATTCATTTCTTTTTCAAATATGTTATATAGAAAGTCATCAGATTCATTAAAATGTAATTCTTATTGTTGTCGTCACATATCTATTACAACACAGCAGCACAGCCATAGTGTGTGCGAATGTGTGTATGCATGTGTGCCCTGCGATGGATTGGAACACTGTCCAGGGTGTACCCCTCCTAAGCCTCCTGGAATAGGCTCCAGGCCCTCTGCAATCCAGTATACAGGGCAATGTGGTAGAGACGATGAGTGAGAATGAGTAAGTAAAGATTACTAAAAATACTTTTTAAAATACTAAAAAAATATTTTTTTATTTTATTGACTAAATTAGGCCATTCTTTAAATTAGAATTATATAACCAGGTCTATTAGCCCTACATAAAATAATAAAAAATAGGGATAGTGTGTGTGTGTGTGAGAGAGAGAGAGAGAGAGGAGAGACAGAATCCAGCATGGGAAGAAACAAACAAATAAACAAACTACCGATATAAAGTAAAGTGTGCATTATAATAATAATAATAATTATTATTATTATTATTATTATGAATATAAAACACTACTTGTTTTGTAAGAGGAAAAGTGGAACTTCCCACATATGCAAATATCCCTGGGTGGGGGAGCAGATTCTGGTGCCGCTGATGCGCAGATGCCGCGGGTGCAGGAAGAGGAGGAGGAGGTCTCTGCTTGTACAGTCACACAAAGTCGAAAATGTAACAAACGCCGAGAAAAACGGACACATGAGCCGAGAAACCTACCCTGAGCCTCCACGCTGATTTTTATCTCGTCGCGTGGATCAGGTTAAAGCAACCGCGAGCTGAGCATGCGGCAGAGCCGATGAGTTGAGTGGGTAAGTTCAGGGGTGCTGGGGGGGGGGGGGGGGGGGGGTGGGGGGGGGGGGGCGTGTGCTTAGTAACTATGTAAACGCGCTAGTGATGAGTTAGCCGGCCAGCTAACAAGCCTTTACTCAGCCTAAACCGGGGCTTAAAATGAGCCGGAGATGAAGATATGTGTCCTATGTGTTTTTTTTTAAGGTTGGACGGGTCTCTAAACGCCTAACTAAGAATGCTTTACTGTATTTAAAACACACACATGAACAATTGTGTTAAATACACGCTATTTTTCTAGACTGTACCGGTTTGCATTACTATCGGTCCATCTAGCGGGCCGCTACCATTAGAAGGAAGCTTTACTAAGTAGTAAAAAGTCGTGTCTGATTGTCTCATGAACATCTCGTGATTCTTCCATACTTCGCTATTTTAAGTCATAAATGGAGCAAACTCCATTCGCATTAGCTTTTGTTTCCTGCAGCTTAACTACAGTGTTACTACAAGCGCATCATTTCCAAAGCAGCTACAGTATAAACTAGCCTTAATGTTGTTTAAACTGAACTGGATTTAATCCAACTTGTTTCCAGGAATCAGTTCAGTTCTTACACAAAACACCGGAAAAACCGGGAATGAGGCAACAAAAAAAGTAATATTTTATGAAAGCCTTGCATTAAATGCGCTAGATGTTTAAGAATGAACCACTCATGTTAAGTTCATATAGTTTTTTGCCAGTCCTAGGTGGCTCTCTGAACACCCTTTGTTTTCAGATAAACACTACATAATTTAAAAGGTCACTCTTGGTGCTTTTTCTACTTCCCTTTTGTCTTTTCCCATCACACAAAACCAGTTACCAGAGCACACAACAGCTTTATTGTAAACCTTTTAAAGGTTAAGTGGTCTCTTTAACAAACAATACCTTTATTGCAGTAATGAAGGAATGTTGGGTCATTTTTGGCAGAAAATTTACATTTAGGGTTTGTTGTTGTTCCTTGCAAGCAGTCAGTACTATTTAGAAGAGATCTCATCTGTGAGATGAGACATGGGTTCAAATGAGGATGGGTTCCCTGTTGAGTCCGGTTCCTCTCAAGGTTTCTTTCTGTTGCCATCTCAGGGAGTTTTTTCCTTGGCTAGCTCATCAGGGACAATCGGATAATTATAATTCATACATATTTCCTCACACATTTCAAACTCATTTCTAATTTTTTTATTACAAAAAGATGCTTTGCGTGAGTGACCATTGTAAAACCTTTTAAATTTTTTTTGCTGCAGATGATAACTGGAGTAATTCTGATCAAGGCATGTGAAAAGTATGAAAAAATTACAACACAAACATGACTAGGATGGAGAGATAATTTTGAGGCATACTGATGATTGCTGTTTTGTGCTTAGTTAGCTTAGTTTAATTTTTATTTGTGTGTGCAGGAACACTTCAAAGGCTCAGCAGGAAGCAGTGGCCTGAACTGAGCCTTTCTGCGCCAGGGACCTCTTGAACCACAAATGGAGCGGTTCAGGCGGTTTCGGGACAGATGGCAACAGGTGGCCTCCACAGAGTCAAAGCAAGGCTGGTCCTCTGCCAACGACTCAGCAATCTCAAAAGGTGATTTAGATCTGGACTACACAGGACGCAGGCTTCCTGGAAAACGAAGAACAGTGGTGGGACGATATGGTCCATACACGGCAGAATACCAGAGCATCTCTAAAGGCTATCAAGGCAACAGCATTCGAACTACCAAATACACCCTACTCAGCTTCATACCCATGAATCTGTTTCAGCAGTTTCACAGGTAAAAGCTCATATTTAAAGCATCCATATTTCATTCTTTTATTTCTATTTTACTCTTTATGTTATTTTACAAGTTATGCAGTTTATTATAACAATAATTTTTTAACCAGCTTTTATTCTTTGAAATTCAAATATATGGTTTGGTTTGTTACTGTGCCTTTAAACCTGATATAGGTAAATTATCTCTGCTCTGTGTAACATGAGAGATAATGGAGAATGACATCTCACCACTTCCTCTAGTAAGTCGCATATGGAAGCACCTTGACTGCAGTATAACAGGAGTAGTTCAGTGGCTGGGTAAAATGGGTGACCATGTTTAAATGACTATATGGATTGTATAAAAAAAATATTAAACAGGCAGTCCTTGTATATACTTGTAGTATATATTTTATAACGTTACAGACCTCTACAGAAAATACTTCTACAGAAATAATACACACAAAACCAGGTGATGGATGTCAAAGCCATGACTTAACAACAATTAAGCAACAGTGTGGACCACATTTACTTTTTGGCCCCTTGCTTCTACAAACAGCAGTTTGATATTATATGCTATTAAATATCTATTAGCCATGTTGGAACACTATAGTGATCCAAAAAGAAAACAAAAGATGAACAAAAACAACAAGGATATTATATGGTGACATTCACATGTAATTTAAATACAGGATGTCTAAAAAGTCTATGTACACTGATCAGCCATAATATTACAATGCAAAACATTATGTCCTATAATATGCATGTTGCTGTTGTGTAACCGGGGCATCTCTGGCCCCTTAGGACATGGCTCTGCAGGCTCTCTCGGGGTGTGCTTTGGTGTCTGGCACCAGGTTGTTGGCAGCGGATCCTTTGGGTGTTGTGGGGTGGGTCCTCCATGGATCAGACTTGTTTGTCCAGGACATCCCATGGGTTCTTGATCCGATTGTGACTTGGGAAGTTTGGAGGCCGGATAGCGATTCTTTGGTTCTTTGCCTGCCGAGTCCCATGTGTGACAGAATGTGGTGCACAAAGTGTTCTTCTATTGATGCCTGCATTGACTTTTTTAGCGATTTGTGCTACATTTGGTTTTTCTATGGGAGTGGACCATATAGGCTGGCCTTTGGTCATCGCAAGCATGGGTGAGCATTGAGTGCCCATAATTCTGTCGCCAGTTGTAAACTGGTTTATAATAATGTAAGATGGTTTATAATTAATAATCAATGCCAACTTGTCGATGTTATGTGGTGTTAATGTTAAGGCTGATCGGTGTAGGTAGGCAATTTCTTTTTGATAAAACGTAACTTCATGTACAAAATATTCTCTACATTATTGAAATTTTTTTATAAACCAACAGAGAGTCAAAACAAACTTGTGACAACATATCCGCTGTCATGTAATTGCACTAGCGTTGTCCATTGCAAACTTGCAACAACTTCCTGATCCAGCCATAAAAATGATTTCAATATGCTCTTCTTTTGTCAAAGGCATTTTTGGAGAGGCAGACTGCTATTGTGTACATGACAATTTCTCCTGCTTGTCAGAAAGGCACCAGATCAGCATTTATGTAAATAAGCTACTGCTGAACCACACCCGTTACCGCTACTGTCAAACCACACCCTGCCACACTCTTTTACCAAAGTTTATGTTTATATCAGTCACATTTGCTATAAGTCCTTGGTGGAGCTGGAGGAGGGTCTGTAACACCCACAAACATAATAAACCACAAATTACGTTTTGAGTAAATGAGCCAATTTTGTTTCCGAATGTGGCCCGGATGGCTCTTTATCTGTCATTTCTGATAAGAGCTGAGACTTGGTTTGTGAATATCATAATTCTAAAAATAAGACATTTATGGCCTAGGAACCATCTTTTCTGTTGTCCTGATTGCTTTGGTTGGGGCAGATTCCATTCTCATTCAGGGTCAGCCAGAATCGTGCATGGCACAAAACGAATGGCGTAACCTTATATTAATATATATATAAGGTTACCATCTGAAGTTTTATGTTTCAGTTTTTTAAAAGGTTGCATATGGAAACCGCAATTATGGATACAATTTTACCAACGCACATCCATTAGAATTTAACAGCTAATTTTTGACAATAATTGTAATGTTGCAGAAAAGGTAGGCATTTTATTTTACATGAAAAACACAACTTTTAATGTCGTGACATGATTTTCATCATATAGTTTATATCTCATACAACAAACCAACAAAATAAATAAGTAGAAAAGGCATGATGCTTGTGTTGTGCTGGAACCTTCCTGCTACTTTACAGATGTTGTGTCTAAGGTCTCTTAATGTAAACAAATAAAATTAGAGTAAGTGTACAGTTCCACATACGTATAAAATTAAATAATTTTAAAGGGGCCCTATTGTGCAAAGTTCACTTTTTAGTCGTTATTAGACATTCAGATAGGTTTTCAACGTGTGTGTTAAAAAAAAACCAAACATAAACCTTTTTTTAGCGATTTGTGCTACATTAGTTTTTTTGTGGGATTGAACCATATGAGCTGGCCTTTGTTCTCGCGAGCATGGGAGAGCATTGAGTGCCCTTAATAGATTTATAATTGATAATCAATGCCAACATGTTAATGTTATGGCTGATCGGTGTATGTAGGCAATTTGTTTTTAGTAAAACATAACTTCATGTACAAAATATTCTCTACATGATTAAAAAAATTTTGTAAACCAACAGAGAGTCAAAATGAACCTATGTTAACATATCTAATATCATGTAATTGCACTTGCGTTGTCCATCGCAAACTCGCAAAAGCTTACTGATCCAGCCATGAGAATGAAGGGGGAAATAATTCCCAGCTTTTTGTTCCTTTTACATTTCTATTAGACAGGATTTAAACATGGCAATTAGTTTTCCGCTAATGTGGCCTCATATAAAAAGATACCTCCCCTCAACATTCCCTCAACAAATGGTCCACAGCTCACCCTGAAAATTAAGTACAAAAGGCTTAACCTTTGTAGTGCAACTCTCAAATCTTCTCCCTTTTAGAATGGTGGTTGAAAAACACACAGATGTGCTATATTGATCATGTTCCACCCTGCCACTTCATGTCCTGTTTTATACATCTAAAGACAAAAAAGCTAAGATGGGGTTTGAGCACTTGAAACTAGTAGCCTGACACAAAGGTGGATAATGTGCATTTGCCAGCCTTGAATGTACACATTATGTAAATGACTGCATAAAGTCAATCCTCCAGGGAACAGAATTATTGAAAATAGGATGATCAAGCTTGGATTCATATGAGAGAGGGTAAAACACTTGACCTTGTGCTGAGGGTAGTGGACAGTCTCGAGCAGACTACGGAATACATCATAGAACTACCACAATCCAAAAGGTGCTGTGTGTTGACATTCTCCACTCCATTCTCCACTCCACTCCAGTGTTCAAGGACTCTGTTTGCATGCACATTGCTTGCCATTCTCTCTGGTAACCCTATAATTGATTAACATTTAAAGTCACAAAGGTCACTTTGGAAAAAATTTTACCTTTTCCAATGTTAAATTTTAGTAATTACAGCAGAAAACAACCGTCTAATTCTTATTTAAGTCAGTCCTGTGACATTGGAATGTTTGTGTAATACACTAACAACTCAGTGTATGTTTGAACTGGAGTGTAACTGTGAAACTGGGACTGGCTATAGGTATATGTTTACACTGATTGAATCATTAATTAAAGGAATTGTTCATGTTTAAAGAACTGATAATGTTAAGGTGAGGTTATGTGGACTATCTGAGGTGGAGGTTTATAAGGATGTGTTTGTCTATGTATAAATGTTAACTGGAACTAAGTATTCTCTTAATTTTCTTTGAGCAGTATATATTCTAATATGTTGGTTTTTTTAAAATTCTGTTTGTATTTCTTTTTGTTTCTTTTTCCTATCTGTCTGTGTGTTCTTTATCATTGTGCCTTAGCAAGTTTACAGAACCTCACCGCAAACATTTTAACAGACGATTGTCTCTGGCATACTGTGCACACGACAAATAAAAATTATTGACCTATTGTAAGTAGGCTATGGTCTCCATTCATAGTGTTCAAGGATTTAGACAACTAAATTGCTACTAGGTTTAAATCAGAATATGTACTTGTGTAGACAGCGTGAAAGTAGGTGGAGCTGAGCCGAAAGTGATACAACCCCTTTTTTAATGTTAGTTGGATAAACAGAAATGGACATTTGAAAATGATTTACAGTCTTACTTATTTCCCCATACCACTCAGCCGAATTTGCAACTGACCTCTCTTGACGTCTCCTGACCAATTTGGTAAATTTCTTAAGAGTAGCGACTCCACATCGAGCTGTTAACGATTTTAAATTAATTCATAAAGACATGAAATTCATTCTACATCGCAATTTGACATGAGGGAATAACGCCTTGTTATCGACATGATAACCTTTTAATAGCGCGTCATTAAGGAATTTAATAGTATTATACTGAGCTACAGACATCAAGTGAAATTAAAATGACGCTAATGACTATTACACATTATTTTCGAGGTGTCAACAATATGATACTGACCTAATATTGTCCCGTTAATGGATAGACGCCGACCTATAGGCATTGGAGGAATGGGACATATGTCCCATAGTCCTGCCCCCACTCCCTCACCTACACAGCTATTCTGCGGCCGGAGCACACCGGCATGGGGCTCTGCCAAGTTATTCTCTCCAAATGAAGTGAAATAAGATTTGTGTAATCTGGTGAAAAATTAACACACATGGAGGATACACCAGCGGCAGAATTAAAGTGTGTGGGCAGTGACATAGTATTATTCAAAGAGGGAAATACATGTCAGTATTTACAGTGACATTAAAATATTTGCATTGAGTTTAGTTATGTTTTTATATTCATAAGAACACTCGAAGGCTAACGAACATGAAGGGAAAATCGCATGTGCAAGAGGCAGAGAAATAGAAGGAGAGAGATTCACAATCGCACTTTATATTCAGGATCTTTATTTTTCCTTTTCTTTTCTTCCCTTCTTTTATCAATAATGATTCTTCTTTGATGGACTTTCTCCATTCATTCTTATTATTAGTAGTAGTATTCCTGTGGTTGTTATTATTATTATTATTTTATTTATTTTTTTTATTACCATTTTTTTGCCTTCCTTCTTCAGTAGTTTTCATCCCTAGTGTCACTTTGTCACATTAAATTTGACTGCACAGTTAAATGTGTTTATATATTTTGAATCTATATATTTCTGTTGTTCTTTTGTGACTTGGATCTGAGCTTTGGCAATACAAGTATATGCAGGTGCCCTCATACGTTATATATAATATTGCGTGTGTTTTGTTAGATTCTCTCTTAATCAACTGTGTTACCCCCTAAATGTTCTTATGAATATAAATAGTGATGCACTTTTGTGTATGAATAAATTCAATGATATTGTAATTTTCTCCGTCCTCCTAGAATATACAGAACCTGAGCCATGCAGGGTAAGATGTATGGCGTATACGTGGGGAGTATGTCGTGTGCATGTATGCGCAAAATTATTTTCAGAATTTCACTCCAAGCTTGTCTGCAAAATTTGGCAACTGTGTCACATGGAGTTTGCATGTTAATAATCAGACCAAACTGGTGCTTTAGCAGAAGTCAGCTACACTGAAGAGGTTACAGATCTCACTGTCTGAGTTAGGAGCAGACCTCAACAATATCAGCAACTTCACAGGTCCCCCTCTATGAGAGAGTGGCCAGAAGCAAGCCACTTCTGACGAAAGCCAACAAATCTGAGAGTTCTGCAATTTAAAAAAATTGTGGTCTGATGAAAATAAAGTTGAACCATTTGGTATAACACCATATATGCCTATATTTGGTTTTGTGCAAGCCGAATATAGCTCGGTGCAATTAACAGGTATCATGTTCTACGGTTTCTTTTTACCATGAAGAACTGGAAAGCTTGCTGCCATCATATGTAACATGGATAAAGCCAAATATAAGCAAATAGTGGAGGTGGACCTGTTCTAGTCAGCCAGACATTTGCATTTAGTTCAAAAATGCTTGCTCCAACAGAAAAAAGCACAGGGATAAAACTAGCCACTGTCAACTCAGGAGTGCCATGTGTAACTTGACAGAAAGAGAGAGATTGAGAGAGCAGTTAGGTAAACCAATGTACACATACTATAATGTGTGAGGTGAATTTCTATTTAGTGTAGAGTACAAGGAGAGACTACGACAGGACTAACTATGATAGCGTAAATGAAACAATAATGAACGTATGACTGATAAAATGTTGACTAGTGACATTATCTCAAACTGTAAATGCGCTGCAACAATAGAATGTATGTTTTTTCCAGAGCAGCAAACCTGTACTTCCTGTTCCTGGTCTTGCTAAACTGGGTTCCAGTGGTGGAGGCTTTTCAAAAGGAGATCACCATGATTCCTCTAGTTGTCGTGCTCACTGTCATCGCCTTCAAAGATGCTATAGAGGACTACAGACGCTACTGCTATGACCAGAAGATCAACAACAATCTCACACATGTATACAGTAGGTCAGTATGTGGGTAAATAAATGACTAGAAAAGTTTCCGATATTTTTTTATACTCCCTGTGATTCAAAATAAATAAACGATCATCTGCAATTTATGTGACATTAACACGTACTGTAGTGTTTCCACCAGTGTTTAGGATGATGCAATGCATTTGGTCAAGAAGGATAACCAAAAGTGCTTTTAGATGGAGTATGTGACCTATACGTTGAGTGCATGTGCATGTATGATATTATTTTGCACAGTGATCTCCCTTTAAGCTCTCATTTGTTCATGTTCGTGTCTTGCAGCTATTCTTCTACAGTATATGTATCCCATGTGATATATCGTTAGCAGCTCTGATAGCCGTGAACCTCTCAGCAACCAGCAGGTTGCGCGCTTCTCAACCAATGAGTTACTATGTCTTTGCAATATATCTCTACCCACGCAGGTTTATGACTCGTCGCTTTGTGTACTTAAGCCTTATCGTCAGGCCAGGTGTGGCAGTTGTACCTGTCACACACATGTTGTACCTGTCACACACATGGTCTCTCAACAAGAACTGAGGATCACAGTGCAAACGCTTGGAGTTTCGTAGAGAAAGGATAAGAAGCTGGGAGCTAAATGTCCATCCTTATATGTCTGGAATTTAAGTTTTAGAATACAACATGCCAAGATACATAAAGGCAAAGAAGAGGAGGTTGGTGGTTCCAAGCTGGATTTATACTGAAGAAGCTGACAGTGGGCAGAGGACGTACTGCGGGAATGAGATCAAGACCACCAAGTACACTTTCCTCTCCTTTATCCCCAAGAACCTGTTTGAACAACTTCACCGCTTTGGCAACATCTATTTTATTTTTCTGGCTGCTCTCAACTTTGTTCCTATCGTAAACGCATTTCAGCCCGAAATTGGAGTCATACCTATTTTACTGGTTATGTCCGTCACAGCACTAAAGGACCTATGGGAAGATCAGCGAAGAAGAAAATCTGACAGACAGGCCAACAACCTGCCATGTAAATTATATACCAGGTGAACAAATGAGTGAGCTAGGAGCAGTTGTCTTAGATTAATTATACAACGTGAAGCACATTCAGAGCATGTACTGTAGTTTTCAGTCCTGCTTCATAAATGAACAAAATAAAGTGGTGCTTCATTCATAATATTCTTGATTACTTTTATTTTATTCTTGGTTAAGTTTATTTAATTTAGCACTTTACCAGAGTAAATTAGTAGTAATTCCTTACTAAACTTCTGGTTTACACCTTTAATTTTCTCCCTCTGCCGGGCTTGTTTTAATTCTTTAAATTCTTTTTAAGTACAGGCTGGCTCGCTGGTAAGTACATGTCATGGTTATTGAGAATTGTAATTTATGGGTTTCTCTGTTTAATAATTGCCCCAGTTCTGTGCTTATGGCCTTTTATCTTATTTATTAATTATTATTATATTTTTATTTTTTTTGCCATGTACAGGGAAACAACATTTTAGAATTTTTAAACGTATTATTGATAACATTTATAACATTTCAGGGGCTCTTTAATGCTGAAGACTGAGAATTGAATTTAAGTTAATAGTTAATCTACAGCAAAGTCTTTATGACACTGATGTTTTTTTTCCAGTCCCTGATTGGTGTTTGTGTTTTTCCTTTGATAAAGTACAATGAAGCATTGTAAATACAGTCATGGGAATAAGAATCTGGCCTCACATTTGTCTCAAGAATATTCTAGAATAAAGTGGAGTTTAACATTGTCTCAGTGCAAGTTTTCCAGATCTTGTGACTGCAAAGCAAGCCCAGATAATTACCACTTTAGCACCATGGTTGACAGTTGTTATGGGATATTTGTAGTGATACACCAAGTCTGTGTCTGTGTACATGATGACCAGACATCTTCACTGTGGTCCCATAACTCCAAAGAATATTGTTTCCGAACTTTTTCTGGTGTGTCTTGGTCCATTAATTTTGGAGAGAAGGGACTTCTAACTAGCTGCTCTTCCATGGAGACCATACTAGTTTTTTTTACTAATTCTGCTTCCATCAACACATTACTTAACAGATGTCTATAACTAACATAATTAAGCACTCGATGTTTTCTTTTTGAATTGGCATTTTGTAGAATTTCAAATTATTTGGAGATGCCAATTAAACCCTTGCCAGATTGATTAGCATCAACAGTTGCTTCTCTAACCTCATGGCTGGTTATGTCTTTTCTATTTGGCATAATGACACATACTTGAGTGTTCCAGAAAACCAAACTCCCAAAAAGGTCTGCTTTTATAGAGGCAGTCACACTTTTTGATGATAAATTAATCTTGTACATTACAGTACATTATTAATTTCATTAATAATAAATGAAATATGTAATAAAATTATAATTTTTTATAGATTGTTAAGTTTATTTATAGATTTTTTTCTAGTTGGTGAGGCCCACACAGTTGTTATTTTTAAGTGCTAATGGATGAAAGCATGGTTTACTTTGACTTGACTTGTCAATAGAACTGCACTCCTACATGTTAACCTGTGAAAGTCATATAGATTCATATATGATTCAGACCCAGTAGATATTCGAGCTGCATAATTAATTGCTTTTTAAGCCTGGTTCAATATAACCCACTTGTTCTGATATAATGGGCAGGATACATGTTCCTGTTTGTGTATCAGAAGCTGGGTTTTAAGACTTATGGTATAATAACTATAGAAGCGTGTTTTTGTTGTAGAATTCATATTTAAATAATTTAACATTTAAACGCTATTTTCTGACTGTTGCTAATTTTGCCAAATATTATTCTCTGACACACAAATTTGTCTGTAGCAAAATGTTATAACACTGTTATAACATGTTAAAAACAGCATATAACCTTATTTGAGAAGCTTTAAGCTTTCAAATTTTGAGAAAATTTTACACATTACACGCTCCGATTATGGAGCAAAAAAGGTTGCTTCTGGACGAGCCAATCACATTGCTTCTTTTTGTCACATGACAAGTGAAGCAAAGATACTACCTATGCAACACATTAGCTAGCATGAGTGATTTGAATGTGTTCAAATAATTTTTGAAGAATGTCCAATCCAAAAAAGGACATTTACACTCTTTAACTGCAGATATAGTGAGTTCAGCAGTAATAAATGACAAGTATGCATCACTTAATGGCTGTGATACATTCTGTAAAATGGAACATTATTATAGGACATAATTTGGATGTTGTTTGAAGAACGTGTTATATACTAAAAAAAAAACTTATTTGGAATACTGTACTGTAAGCACTGTGATGAAGCAGAGAGACCTAAAATATGCATGAGCAATTTGTGAACAAGAGACATAAGATCGACTCACTGTGTGTGCAAACTGTGCATGCAGCAGTGTTTGAGGCAGTAGCATTCAATTTATCTGGTTCTGTCTGCTATTACTGTAATGTTGTAAAAATTAAGGGACGTTTCACAGACAGATAGTCAGTTGATGCACAAGGTTTCGTATCGCTTATGATGGTTCATGATCTTTAACAGTCTTTGTAATTAAAATTTTTTTGTGTGCAATCAAACTCAATACTTACTTCCATGATCTAATTTGTTGTCTAATTTGTTTGTTTACTTAATATTTTTGCATTTGTGCTTTTTAGCACTCTCGTGTCATTCAAAGAGAAGTTTGATACAGTCTTCTTGTTTCATTTAGAAAAAAAGGTTTTCTCAAAATTGCAACATTGGAGCTGTCTCATTTTGCTGTGAAATCGCTTGTGTTTTGTGCTTATTTTTGTTGTGTCTGTTGTACTGTAAAAGAATGCAGTTCTGACTACACATGCTTTAAATATTTCTTTTTGTTGCAGTAAACAACAGTGTTACGTGGAGAGGTGCTGGGCTGATGTGTGTGTGGGAGATTTGGTGAAGTTGTGTTGTAACGAGATCATTCCTGCTGACATGGTACTGCTCCATTCATCTGACCCAAATGGAGTGTGTCACATTGAGACTGCCAACTTGGATGGAGAAACTAACTTGAAGCAGAGACAGGTGGTCAAAGACCTGCTACAACAAGTGAGCCAATACATTTAGTGTTTGCTTCTCCTTCTTAATAGTAATGACTTAATCATACTATGAAAATAAATGTGTCAGTCAATGTGTGTGTGTGTGTGTGTGTGTGTGTGTGTGTGTGTGTGTGTGTGTGTGTATGCACGCTTCTGCCTCAGGGATCAGAATTTACTCCAGAGAACTTCAGCAGCCGCATTGAATGTGAAAACCCCAATGATGATCTAAGACGTTTTAGAGGCTACATGTGAGTGTGGTTTTTTGACAAAAATTTGAGATATGTGTGACACATGTTGAGAATGCTCTAAATTCTGGCTAAGGCCAAAAAGAGATAAAACAATATGGTTTTGACCAAAAAAATTTTTTCTGCTTGTAACATTTTTTCCTTGGGATACAGTTGCTATGAACACTCGGCATACAAGCGACCTGGCTTGTGAATTTTCAACTTAAAAACAAAAATTTTGGCTGGATTTTGCTTTGTCATGCAAAGCAGGTTTGGCATACGAGCAATCAAGCCTGTCACGAGTACTTCTGGTTTTGCGCACTTCCAGTAGTTGGTCAAAACTTGTTTGTGCCAAGTGGGAAGCCAAACAAAGTTTACACATTTTTTTGTGGGTTTTTTGCATTTTGTGAAAGATTTAATGAAGACATAGCATCTTGGGTCCTAAGAATGTTACGCTCGTATTAAGTAATTTACCGAGATTTACACAAACACAGGACTTTTATCTTGTCTCCAAGAACACAAAAGACACACAAACACTCAATATACCAAACCCAATATACCAAAAATGTGTATTACACAAAGAGGACACTGCAGTGTCTAACACTATTCACAGCTATATACAAAATATTTGGATATAAACTATACATTTGGATGTATAGTCCCAAGTCCAGTATACTGTGTAAGTGTGTGCATGTGGGGGTGCAGAAGTATTGTATAGACCTCACTGGCTTTATGAGTCAATCCGAGAGCATGACGAAAAAATGCTGTTCTCTGACACTGTCCCGATGGTAAGTAATTAAATTTTGATGTATCCAAAAGAGACAGAAGGATTCACAGTCTTATGCAGCGCTGGAAAAAAATACGCACTGGTCATATGCATGTAAACAACAATGGAGCGTTGGCCTACCCTGATGTTCGCAGCTTCCCTTAAATCACCGGGATTACGCACGTGATTTGGAGCTCTGTAATTAAAAAATGCGGTAGCAAAACATTACTTAGACACTGAAAATATTGTATAGACAGTACTTGTAAATACTGGTATCTGGTGCAGTGCAATGTCTATTTTTTGTACAATACACGTCAACTGCTTCTGCGATCCCTGGTCTGTTCGTATCTGCGGAAATTCATAAATCGAATGTTCGGAAGTCGGGGACTTGCTGTATACAATGCCATATAAAAAATAATCGACAGCTTTATAAAAACCCATTATAGGGCTGCGCTAAATGTTATCAAGAAGAGCATCAAGAAGAAAATGAAGTCACTTTCAATTAAATTTTTTTAAAGCAGCTGGTGCCAAGAAGAAATATAAAATAAGGTTAAATGAGGTTTAATGTCTATTTATTTCAGATTTTACTTCATTTACATGTCTTTTATAAATGTCAGAATAATTTTTATATGCAAAACTATAATATTAAATTACCAATATTTTTTTGGGTGGTTGAAACAGATTATCTGCATTTATCTGCATATTTGTTTTGCAATACGGAACTGAATAAATTCATATGCCGAGGTACCACTGTACATGTAAATGAGAAACGTATTTCAGTTCAGGAAATTTGAATAAAAATAAGAATAAAATGTAAAATTTTAAAATATGAAGAGATTTTCCAGACTATCATATAGACATTTATTTTATTTATATATTTTTATTTTTGTCATTTTGTGGATATTGTCAACTGCTTTTGTCATTTTTGGCTTTGTATCGAGGGGCATTTAAGTCAAACCAGGAGTTTTGATTGCATAGAATACCAGAACTACCAGAAATACCAGTTATGAGAGGAAAAACTCCCTTTATTTCCCTATATAATCCCCTGCTGTCAATAACTGTGCCTAGTTCCGCTAATGCAAGTTGTATTTGTGGATGATTGTCCGTAAAGTTCCCACAGACAGACGTGTCTTCACAAGATGTTGACAAGTTATTCTTCAGTTTTTAAGGATCAGGCTTTCCATTCTCTAAATGTTTATGGAAATGACAGCAGTGAGCTCAGAGCAACCTTTGCCGAGATCATCATCACACGACAAATTTTATCATCAGTCCTGGGCTGACTTTAATGCCCCATAAAGATGAATATATATGTTTGCCTGCTTTCTCTTAACAAATGGCGTGTGTGTCTGTGTGCCTGTGTGTGTTTTCAGGGAGCACCCTGATAAAGTTCGGGTGGGATTGCATAATGAAAATCTCCTACTGAGGAGTTGTACAGTGAGGAACACTGAGACTGTGATTGGCATAGTGGTCTATGCAGGTAGAGCACAATGAATAAACACATAAACACACAATGGATTACGCTGACAAGGACATGAACACTTCCTTATACACGATGAGAAATGCTGAAGGATTATTGACAAGTATTTGACTATGTGTATGTGTTTGTGTAGGCCATGAGACAAAAGCAATGCAGAATAACAGTGGTCCACGATATAAGCGAAGCAAACTGGAGCGCAGACTCAACATAGACATTATTTGGAGTGTTGTCTTACTACTTCTCATGTGCCTTACTGCTGCTGTGGGTAGGAACAAGCACATACACAAACATACTGTACACACAAACACACACACATGCAAACATGCACACGTATACATCTAAAACATTAAAAATGCATCAGCTTAAATAATAAAGTGTAGTCAAATTATTCTTGAATACGTCTTGAAATCTACATTGTTAAATGATTGATGTTGCTATTAATTAGGCCATGGTGTGTGGCTGAGTGGCCTAAAGGACTCTATCTTCTTGATCTCCGATGACACACACCCAGCTTTGGCTGGCTTCTACATGTTCTGGACTATGATAATTGTTCTGCAGGTTTGTATTTGTAACTACCACAAACATCCTTCCTCTGACTGCCTCCATCAGCTTCTTTCACCTTTTTTCACACACAGGTTATGGAGAAATGTGGTGATACAAAATATAGATGCTTCAAGTAGCCTTCCATAATACTGTAGTTTGTCTTTAGACCACTGGATTTGTGTGAGTTTGGCATGTTTCCCCCATGTCTGTGAGGTTCTCCAGTTTCATCCCACTTAAAAAAGAAAGGATGGTTAGCTCGTTTACCCTAAAACATTGACATTGATGTGCCTTTTCAGGCTGTGATAAATTACATATCAATAATTAAATGAATGTATGATATCTTTCGTTAGGCAATATTGTTTTTTTTTTTATCCATCATTTCATTTCATTATATTATGACCAACACAATGTAACACATTATCATTCCTTGTTTGAGAAAGTCTACTTCTACTGTGCAGTTTTGTTCTGATACTGTGTGAAACATCTTTTCACATCCTCATCTATCTATGCCTTTGTGTTACAGGTTCTCATTCCCATTTCTCTGTATGTGTCTATAGAAATAGTAAAATTAGGACAGATCTATTTTATCCAGAATGATCTAGATCTGTATGATGCCAGGCTGGATACTGGTATACAGTGCAGGGCACTGAATATCACAGAGGACCTGGGACAGATCCAGTACTTGTTCTCGGATAAGACAGGGACCCTGACGGAAAATCGAATGCTGTTTCGTCGGTGTACTGTCGCTGGCAAGGAGTACCCTCATAATGAGCATGGTGAGTTTTGCCTTTTGCTTTAGCCCATTCTTATTTGACAACAAACTTGTCCATGTGGCTGTTCATTGGTTTGAGCTGGCTGAACTACCTCACCTACTTTTCTTCCCTGGCTTGTTTATACATACTACAAACGATTTGCCCTTGCATTATCCAATTGCATTAGAATATGGTGTATTAATGTGAATATATATAATTATGTATAACTATAACTTTTACATTTACTGAACTTTTTTTTTTTTTACCATGCTGGATATACAATCTTTTGTTTGGGCTGCTGTAGCACCCCATTACTGAGGCCACATTACAGGTATTAGAGGAACTGTGGAGCATACACATATTAGTAGTTTGCCTGTGGTGGATTAAACTAAACTGTAGTAGCTGCCTAATATCATTATAAAAAGAGTTCAAAACCACACAGTGAGATAGCTTTGGCTTATAAATACCTGAATGTGCAAATGAGATACATCCTCATCTATTGTGTGCACAGCTCTTCTAAATTCTAGGACCATAGATGCCGTACCAAACAGGTTAATATTTAATTGAGAATCGTGCCGTCTCTAGATTTTACAGTACATCAAGTGATATATAACATAACCCAGGGTTGCCAGATCGACATATCCCAGTATAGGCAGTGTTAAAACCCTATTTGCAATTTCAACAGGCGTGGGGGCCCTTCCTTCGCTTTTTTCATATACATTCATAGTTTGATTCCCTTCTTATTTGTTTGTTTGTTTGTTTGTTTTGTTTTGTTTTTGCACGCAGAACAAAAAAAACCTTCCAGCTCCATGTTTTGTTTTTTTTTATTTTTATTTTTTTTATGCCTGGCATCTAGCCTTTCTTACACATGTAAAGCTGGCTGGGAGTCAGGGTGGGTGCTATAGGGGTTTATATGGGGTTTATACCACATGTGTTGGAAGTGTTTGGGAAAAACTCTTAACTTGACTTACGATAACTTTAATGTGTTCCTTTATGCTTTTACTTTTTTTTCCAAAATCAGTGAGAGAGAGAGAGAGCATGTGAGTGTGTGTGAGGAGCAGTATGTATGTTGTTTAATCATTTAAAAAAAATCAGGGTTATTTACACGTGGTTTAAACCCTTTCAGCCCTCAAAGCCAGCTCAGCGTGATTAATCAGCATTTTTTGCACATATGTGAACATTCTGAACTGACTCAGAACCCTCTGAAACAAACCAAACTGAGACCACCTCAGAATGTGTTGCCCAGTAGTGTGAGGATTAGGCCTCAAAGACTGAAATTGAAAATTAAATTAAACTGCTTACTGATCTGTGTGTGTGTGTGTGTGTGTGTGTGTGTTTGTGCCTGTGTGCATGCTTCCAGCGCAATCAATGGAACAGTATGTAGAGCAGGTTGCTGGCCGACCTGATCGCACACTCTCACTGCGTTCTAGCTCCAGGAAGTCTCTCAGCTGCAATCGGAGCTCCTTATCCATTAACACCCTCACTGCTGCTTGTGACACACACTCGCCACATAACACACTACACCATCACGTGCCTGGGGCTTTTAGCAGCGCCATGGTAAGTTCCAGGAAAACTGTAACATAACAAGCACATCTTTTTATATTTACCTGTCTGTTTGATTGTGAATATGTGTTGATGAAAATCTTCCTCAGGAGTGTGCAGTGATTCCAGATGTTAAGCTGCATAAAAAGCTGCGGGCCCTTTCAGGCTCTGCTGTTAAATACGATGCTGCAGAACTCTCACATATCCTAGACTTCTTTCTCGCCTTGGTTGTCTGCAACACTGTGGTGGTGTCCTCCCCCAGTCAACCCCGTCACGTGGTATGATTTGCTCAATATACCTCTATTACTCTCTGGTAAACCATTTCCCCTTGTGCTACACTTTAACCATATCATTTATAGCTTTTGAGCTCTTGCCATGGTGATACGGGAAATAGTTGTAAATCAAAGTTTGATCTGTTTGATTAGAGGTTAATTAGTTGTAGCATTTGTATTTATTCCAGTTATCACACAAAAGTTATAATAGGAGTTATGAACCTTAGCTGCGCTTATGTGATTGTTTCAGGTGAAGACACCAGTGGCTCGCACTCCTTTACACTCTCTGGAGGAGATGAAGACTCTTCTGCAGAAAATGAGTCGCCCTCTCTTTTCACTTTCCCCTGTTGAGAGCGCTGACAGCCCACCTGGCTACACCAGGAGGTTATTTTCTCTCGGCCGTCACAATCACAATACACCTCCACACACACCTACACCTTCTCCATCACCCAGCCCTGCCATCACACCTCAACAGCCACACCACATTGAGGATCTCGATCAGGACTTCAGTGGAGATGATAAAGAAGAAGTTAAAGATGATAAAGAAGAAGAAGAGGAGTTGCTGTATGAGGCAGAGAGCCCAGATGAGGCTGCACTGGTGCAGGCTGCAAGGGCGTACGGCTGCACTCTGCTGGGCAGGTCCCCGGAACAGCTGCTGGTTGCCCTGCCAGGCACCGGGCCCCTCAGTGTGCCACTGCTTCACCTACTGCCCTTCCACTCTGTCCGCAAGAGAATGTCAGTAGTGGTGCGTCATCCACTCACCAGCCAGGTGGTGGTCTACACCAAAGGAGCTGACAATGTGATTATGGACCTGGCTGGGACATCAGGTGTGTGACTTTCTGTGTCTCCAGTCAGTAATCAGTATTGACAGGAAATCTTCCTGACATGGGTACTGATTAACATATGTGATTGTGTCTGTAAAACCCTCCTAAAGTCATTTTTGCAATTTACTGTTTTCTATATACAAGTGTGAGTCAAAAATGATCCGCACTCTAGTTATGTTAATCCTTCTATTGCCAGTACTTTCTTATCAGTGCTTTTCTTTCAAAGCTACTGTCTTCCCAGTCACTGCTTTGCAGGTATGAATATGTTACATTAGTTTATTTGTAATTGCAGTGCGAGCAAAAATAAATGCCCCACTTGAGATTTGCATAAATGAAGAGCAGAATGCAGTGATTTGTTTTTTGTCGTGTATTTGGTGCAAACAAAATTTGGACCAATACTTTTAGGAAGGTAAAAGTTTCTTAAAGAGAATCATTACAGATGATGAGACATGGATTCATCACTAACGGAAACATCCTAAATCGCTGACCAAGAAAAAGTTAAAAAGTCTACAGTACTATCATATTATCACGTAAATGAGGATGGGTTCCCTGTTGAGTCTAATTCCTCTCAAGGTTTCTTCCTATTGCCATCTCAGGGAGTTTTTTTTGACACCGTTGCCTTCGGCTTGCTCACCAGGGTCTAGTCATTTTGATAACATTAACAAACTTCCATAATTTCTTATGATTGTGTAAAGCTGCTTTGCGACAATGACAGTTGAAATGTTTATTGAATTTATCCTTAGAGTTTTCTCAAGGGCCAATATTGGAACATTATAATGAAAAAGATTCAACAATGAAGAGTGCTCTTTACATTGAAATGCTTATTGAACAACCATACATGTGAAAAAAAAGCCTAAACTTTGGGTTATTTGCAGTGGACTGCTGTCCAAGGCCGTTGTAATATTGCATAACAGTGCACGTCCACACACTTCTGCCGACTGTCGACACTCTGCAAAAACTTTGTTTGCATTCTTCCTATAGTCCTAATCCTTCTCCAACTGACTTTCACCGGTTTGGTTCCCTGAAAGCAGATTCATATCTATTGGAGAAGTGAAAACAGCGGCGCATTTGGGTCGGAGCTTAAACATTTTGTTAATTAGGGAATACTACTTGTTGACAACCGGACAAAGTGTGTTGAAAAGCAAGGAGATTATGTCAAATATTATGTATTTGTCTTTTCTAAAACATTCTTTTTTTTTTTAATTCTACAGCCAGAGTGTGAATAATTTTTGACTCACCCTTGTACAAAATGACTTTAGCTTAGTTTTCACAGACTTTTCTCAAAATATCATTCTTTTCACAAATGTTAATTTATTATTATTAATGGGATTTAGCAAATATAGAAAACATATGGGTTATTGTATATTGGCTTCATGAAGGTATTTGTGAAAGCAGCCATTTTCAGTATACTTTCTGGTCTTTTTACCATTATCAGTGATCATCATGATTATCATACCAGAGAAAAGTGTCTGCTTTTTCTTTAAGTACTGCAGAAAGGGCTTGTTTAATATGATGCCTAAAATAATGTTCATTATGTACAGTAAATTGGCGCAGTTGTGATACTGTGTATGTTTTTCAGATCAAAGTGATAGTTCTAGAGAGATCATGAAGCGAACACAGCGACATCTAGATGAATATGCTAAGGAAGGCCTGCGAACACTCTGTGTTGCAAAAAGAGTATGTTTTCGACTTTTTCACTTCCCCTCTCCACTTCTTTAAACTGTTAGCAGTTTTAAAAAAACGGGAAATGAGTTTCACAGATTGGAGTTTCATCACAGTTGGTCTTTACCGATGTGGTTTTTAATTGTATTAAAAAAATGGAATTTAAGAATATATTCCTTTTTTGTTTGTTCCTATTGTCGTTAATATGGAAATTTGCTGTTGATTAACAGGTCCTACAGGAGGCAGAGTACAAGGCCTGGCTAACCGAACATGCTTTTGCTGAAACCAGTATTGAAAACAGAGAAGAACTACTAATAGAATCTGCTCAGAGATTGGAAACCAACCTTACGTTATTAGGTGAAGTACTGAAGTGAGATCATTTTATAAAGAGAGCATTTTATAAAAGACTAAAGACCTTACAGACTCAAAGGGACTTCAACTTTTTTATTCCAAATATTGTATGATGAATGTGTTAAATTTTTAAATATTTTTGCAGCCCAGAAAACATATTTAAGCATGTAGTTTAAAAAAAAAGGAAATTTTTTGTGTTGGGCATACAAAGTATCCCAACATTAACCCTCACTCCTAAAGTAGCAGTGAGGGTTAATGTTAATCCAGTAGCATGCAAAAGATATTTTCTGCAATTTTATGCCCTCAATTTTGTGGCAGTAGTAGTTTTAGTTCGTAATCTACCCCTGATTTTACACCTGTACACAAAACAAGTTCCATAAAGACACGGCTTTGAGGAGTTTGAGAAAGCTCTGACTCCTTTGCGGACACCTTTGCGATGAATGTCTTTTGCGAGCCAGGACTTCTTGCCTGACGTCAGTGACACACAAAGGCACTTTTTACAGAATTGGCACAAATCCTCACAGACATCAAAATCTTTGCGAAAGATTTTTCAGGTTTTTAAGTGAAAAGTAAAAAAAAAAAAGTGCCTAATTAATGTATGTGGTTTTAGAGTGGGAAGTCCAATACGCTCATATAGATGTGATGGTCGGGTGTCTGCATACTATTGACCACATATATACAGTAGTGTTAGATGGTGAAAATATCGGTAGAAGGATGCTGAGGTTTGAACTGCCAGGCAGGAGGTCTAAAGGAAGACCAAAGAGGAGATTTATGGATGCAGTGAGAGAGGACA
>JAOVVA010000041.1:11643012-11653791 GCA_028565275.1 Leiocassis micropogon
GAGAAGAGGATGCAGAGGATAGGGTTAGATGGAGGCAGATGATTCGCTGTGGCGACCCCTGAAAGGGAACAGCCAAAGACAAAGAAGAAGATACAGTAGTGTTTCAGTTTATACCTTAAATTAAAATGGCTTTTTTTTTTTTCTCCTGGCATAATCACAAACCTTTCTGTCTGCAGGAGCGACAGGTATAGTGGACCAATTACAGGAAGATGTTCCAGAAACCATTGAAGCTTTACAGATGGCAGGGATTAAGATATGGGTGCTCACAGGGGACAAACAGGAGACAGCCATTAACATTGCATGTGCCTGTAAACTCTTACGCGAGACCGACCAGTTACTTACTGCCAACTGTGACAGTCAGGTAAGCTGATAATTAGATTTCTTGAGTATTCAAGGAGTATTCAGTTTGTTATTTTTTCAAGTTTCCTTTATGAACATAACTGTCGCAGTCAATTGCCATAAATACAGTTGCACATCAAGGGTTGCGCTGCATTTCATTTTATTGTTATTATTATTATTATTATAAATTTTTTTTATTTTTAATAATAAGTTTTTAAGATGTTAGGAATCAATAAATCGTCTATCTATCTATCTATCTATCTGTCTGTCTATCTATCTGTCTGTCTGTCTGTCTGTCAAACTAAAGTGTAAATATCTTGTGTGTGTCTATTTTCTCTCATAGGAAGCATGTGAAGCTCGGCTTTTAGAGCTTCATCAGGAGATCAGAGACATCCAAGACAGGGGTTTGTCTACCTTTGATTTGGCCATGCCTCAGGATGATGCCATCTCCGGCTTTACATTAGTGATTGATGGCAGGACATTAGACTTTGCCCTGAAGAAGGAGTTACAGAAAGCATTCTTGGATGTCGCAGTTAGCTGCCGATCTGTCATATGCTGCAGGTCTACCCCACTGCAAAAGAGCCAAGTTGTTCGGCTTGTTGGTGGCACACTGGGGGTCATGAGCCTTGCTATAGGTCAGTATGTATTCTATGAAAGTGTTATAGTAATTTGATTAATTGTTAAGAGTACTGGTGGAGCCATTGTGTTTCCTGAATAATTTTCAGTGATCATCCATATGTGTAGCATCACAGTTTCCTTTGAAGGTTTGAAGGTTATTATAACATCAAATTGGGGACTACATTTGGAAGTGTTCAAAAGCATGTGTGGGTGAGATGGTCATGTATCCACATACCTTTGGCCACATTGTATATTTAAATCACTGTTTGTTGTTTATTAAAAACCTATTGTACAATATTAGCCTATACAATATTGCACCAATGTGTGAATATTTTCAATATGCATTAATTCAGTTCTTTATAACTAAAAGTTACCCCGGAGTTTAAACTAATACAACAAAATAATAGAAAATGGACATGGATGTGTATTCCATCATATATTTTACTGCATATTAGAATGTGTTTGTGTGTAAGTCACTGTTGGGCTAAATTACATTTATGTGTGTGTGTGTGTGTGTGTGTGCCATATTCAGGTGATGGAGCAAACGATGTCAGTATGATTCAGGTGGCAGATGTGGGTGTTGGCATCTCAGGCCAGGAAGGCATGCAGGTATTCTTGTTCACCCCTCCCATTCCTTCTTCTTTATTTTCCTCTGCTCTCTGGTGCTCTAGTTACTGGAATTACTAAAGTGTCAGATTACAACTCTGACCACAATATAGAGGCTTCATCTGTACAACCTCTGGAGACTTGCTATTGATACACATTGTGCTTGTCAGTAAAGGAAACTCAGGTCTTTAATTCATGAGCACGTCAACTTCTCCTTGGACAGCTTACAAAAAAAAGGGGTGTTTGGGGATACTTTTGGTATTGTAAAGCTCTTCAATAGGACAACAGGATTAGGTTACTGTCATATTATATGTTAGGAATCGTTTTGTAATTTCTGTTTTACTTTACGTCCTTTCCCAGTTGCCCATATGAAAACGTAAAAAAAAACACCTTATTGTATAGGTGTGTTTCCTGAAGAAAACCCTACTGTTTATACATCTTTAGAAGCCAATGTTCATTATTGTGCAAAGGTCTTAAGCTACCCCTCATTTCTTCATTTTAAATTCATATGTTTATGTAGATTAAATTAATAGAATGTCAACAAATATTTTACTGTGACAGTATTTTTTTTATTTAACAACCTGAGCAGCAACCTTATTTCCCCTCTGTTCTTCAAGACTACATTAAATATGCAAGAAGGTCTGGCTGTTTGGAAGCATAATGTGAAGAAACGATGGGTGGCTCAAGACTTTTGCACAGTACTGTAAATTGATTAATTCCAAAACTAAAAGCCTTGTTTTATAACTCTAAAGAACAACATGATACACACTCTTAATAACATAATCATAGTTTACAGTTTGCACAAGGTTTAATTGTGGCCCAATATAACAAAAAAATAATTAATGAGTATATTTTAAGTACTAATTATGTTGTGTAGCGCAAGTTAAAGAATGTTATGTGTCTCCTTCTTTCATGTTCTCTCATCTCAAGGCTGTGATGTCCAGTGATTTTGCCATCTCCAGATTTAAATACCTGAGAAAACTCCTGCTGGTTCATGGGCACTGGTGCTACACCCGACTAGCTAACATGATCCTGTACTTCTTTTATAAGAATGTTGTAAGTATATAAGTATCAAATAACACAGGTATGCACACTTGCACACACAGATTTATTCTAGCAGATCAGTAGGTGAATACTCTATGTTGAAAAAATTAAACATAGATGAACTAAATTCTGACGGTCTCTCTCTAGATGTACGTGAATCTGCTGTTCTGGTTCCAGATCTTCTGTGGTTTCTCAGGAAGCACCATGAGTAACTCCTGGGTACTCATCTTTTTTAACCTGCTGTTTACATCAGCTCCACCTCTGCTGTATGGTGTGCTGGATAAAGATGTGTCTGCTGAGACACTTCTGTACAAGCCACAGCTTTACAAAGCTGGACAGAATTCTCAGGTGAGGATGTATCCTGACAGTCATCCTGTATGCTCTGCTCCTACACTTTGCTTGTTCCTAATGATTTTGTTTAGTTCAGCATTTTGAATGTAGGAATGTTGTATTGACCTTACAAAAACAGCAAATGTAAAACAATTATTAATCAATGTATCATACCTTGAAGTTCTGAAATCATACATTTATTTACATATATAAATGTATATATTGTATATATATGTAAATAAATATAAAAATATGTTATATTTTCATTATAAATTAACCTTTTCTTTTTGGGTTCTGCAATGATTTGTAATTTAAATAAAAAGTATTATCTAGTCTCTGATGAGGAGTGAACTGTCACTATACAGTATATATTTCAGTGCTGTCAATCGATTAAAGAATTAAATTCGTAGACTGTGATTCATCACAATTTTAAAATATTCAGATTTACTTATTATAACTATTATTATACAAGTTTATACTGTACATGTATTGTAAATGTGCAGTGTTGGAATAAAGAAATGCATTTAAATCTCTCAAATGGTATACTCCTTGCAGTGGCACTCATATTGTGAGCCCTGTCTGCTCCTCCCTGTCTGTCATCTACTTTTCAACTTTTAAATTGACTAGCACATGGTTTGGCAAAATGTCTTTGTTCTGTTTTTAACATGCCAGAGTGAATTAAGTTGCCATTTGTCATTGATTAGAAGTGACATTACACCGAGGTGGTTATGGTTACTTACTGGTGTCCAATGGTCTTCAGTAAGTGCAATAAAAATAGCTTCTGCCACCTGCTTCACTTTCCCAGCTTTTTTCAGTGTCATAGAGTTCAAGTATTCTTGTAAGAATAGTTTCCCTTCAAGGATGCTTGAGCACACAACTTTGGTTTTATCCAAACGTCCATCTAGAATCTTTTTATAATAAAACTTGCCAGTCAGCACATCTAGTGATGTTTCCTCAGTCATCTTATTATCCACGTTAAACGTGTCATTTTCACACACAGTCGGGTAACCGCGCTGCGGTAATGGGAAGCCATTAGGGTCGAACTTGGTCATGTGATTAATTTGCATTAAAAAATTGTTAAAATTTCTAGATTTTAGAATTAGTGTTAACTAATATTGCCACTGCAATATTAGTGTTAATATGTACTATATTTATTATTTTGGCTACTGGAACTCCTTACATAAAGTATCCATACATATTGTACCATATTAATATGTAATATATTTATTATTTTGGCTACTGGAACTCCTTACATATGGTATGCACAACCACTTACCAATATTACACAACCACATAACTCTAAACTTTAGGGTACATTTGTGTATTTGGTATGTTATTGTCTACTTTTGCACAGTTTTTTTCCCCTTTTTGTACTTGTGTCTGTTTATTATTTTCTACCGATTACTGTCTTTTTCTCATTGAACTGTGTTGTTTCATGTTGCTGCAGGACTGTAGTTTCCCTCAGGATTGATAAAACTCCATTTTGTCTTTTGCAGGCCTACCTGCCCTCCACCTTCTGGCTGAACATGCTGGATGGTTTTTACCAGAGCCTGGTCTGCTTCTTTATTCCATATTTCGTAAGTCCATCTTGAGGTCCACTACATTGTTTGTATATATTCATGACACACTGCTAATCATTATCTATTTCAGCTGCATAATTGTCACTGTGGGCAGCACGGTGGTGTAGTTGTTAGCACTGTCGCCTTGCACCTCCAAGGTCTGGGTTTGATTCCCGGCCAGGCTAGATTCCCGTCTATGTGTGCATGGAGTTTGCATGTTCTCCCCGTTCTTGCTGGGTTTCCTCCACTACTCATACAAATATATCCAGTATGAGTGTAATGGTCAGGTGTCAACGAACTTCTGGCCATTGGGTTAGGGGTTAGGTCAGGGGTTATATATACTATCTTTTGAAAATAGGGTGAACAATTAGGTAAATGCTTTTCTGTCGCATAACAGCTTCAGAAAATTCAAGTTTAGTAGAGCTGTAATGTACAGTACCTGGAAAAAGGAGCATATTCTGACTCCAATAACAGAGATTTGCAGAAGAATGGTAGCATGTTGGGGTCAACAAACCATTAAATTTACACCAACTCCATAACAACACTCCTTAGGTTTGGTGTAAACACAAGGATAGTTATGTACGGGTTAATCACAATAGATTAAATTTAGTGGACTGTGCATGTTTTTTTTGGTGTTCTTTTGTCTTCAAGTGTAAGAGGACAAGTGACCACTTCATAAATAGCACGTTTCTATTTACATCAATAAAGGAACCTTTGGGAAAAAAATGCCTGTTTGTGTTGTAGAGAAATTATTCCAGGCAGAAACATTGTTGTGGTACACTGGTTCATCTGGTGAGACAGTGCTATTAGTTTTGACCATGGTTTCCTATTAAATTGTTACAGAGTATTTGCTATGACACATGTTGATAATGTTGTTTTATGTTTTGTGTCTTTGTATGCAGACATATGCAGGTTCAGATATTGATCTGTTCTCTTTTGGCTCTCCCATCAATGGTTCAGCTCTTTTCATCATCCTTCTGCACCAGGTCATAGAGAGCCACACACTGGTGAGCCACTCAAAAAACATAGTAGGGTAACTGTAGTGCTTTGTATTTCCATTGGGTTATTTAATTATGTACTGTAATAGAGAGAAGGATTATATTTATTTAGGTAGGAAGGACCATCACTGTCTTTACACAGATGCACTTTGGACACTGACTATGTAGAGCAATAAGAGCATAATCAACCATGCATACCATGCAAAATGGTCAGGGTAATAAAAGGAGTAACAAAAACACATCAGGGAAGTTCACATAAGGGTTCATAAAAAGATTAATAAAGCTGTAGTTTTGTATATTCATAAGGATAATTATCAATTTCTGGTGGAAGTAGTACTGTAAATAAAAATTCCACCAACATGTCTTTTCTGCTGTTGTTTCAAATAATTTGTGTGCATACTGTACATAGTGTGTGTTGCTAAACCAAATATCTAAGAATATCATACCATTGCTGGCTAATAGAGGATATGCTGCTATGGTGATGCATTTTATGGTAATGTAGTAAAAACCAAGAAGTCCCTGATAATCTGTGTCTAAAAACTGCTAACACTAATTAATCATAAAACGTTAAGTAACCAAAGTGGGTTACTTAAAAAAAGGGTTGTTTTCCAAAAAATCTTTTTGTCTGAGAACTTCTCAAGATTTAGTCTACATTTACTTATTTTATGCATTTCCTTTATCAGCATTGACTGTTGTTTAACACTTGTTTGTCGTACAATCTGCAGACATGGCTCCATGCAGCAGTGTTACTAGGCAGTGGCCTCTTATACTATTCGTTTGTCCTGGTGTTTAGTGTCACATGTGTGAAGTGTAACCATCCCACTAACCCATTTGGCATTGAGACTAGACTGATGTCTGAGCCACTGTATTACTGTGTGTGTGGACTCACTACTGTCATAGCACTTCTGCCCAGGTATACACGTACACCTACGCATTCATAAATACACTTCCAAACAACTTGAGGACAACCTAAATGCTGAAGTGTGCTTGTACAGTTTTTTCTCCTGTGTTTTTCTCCTGCAGGATGTTGTGTCGTGTGTTTGCTAACTCCCTCTGTCCGTCTGACCTGGTGAAGGCACAGAAACTGGACAAATCCTCTACAGGATGGTATCGAAGCCGTATCAATCACTGGAAAGAAGACAAGTTTGCCAAAGAAAAATTGAACTCCAGGCCCATCCCTCAGACTCTTAGTGTAAACGCAGACATGCTTGACTTTGCAAACTGCAATTCAGAGACTGGCCCTGTACTTTCCTGATTCATAAGCAAAAGCTTCCTCACAACTGATAAACTCATTGAACTTTTGAGAAAAACAAAACCAGTCAAATCTTCACACTGGGTTTACTCTAATTCAAGTGTTTACTGTCACTGACATCAGTCCACATTCCCATCTTCTCTTATCAAAACTACACACATTAGCTGTACCTATTTTACATATCCATGTATACAATCTCTGTTGTAGAGTGTCGGAGAGAAAACACTCGGATCCCACATACTTTTTTTTTTTTTTTGCGAAGCATAGACGACATATTGGAACACTATCCATCATCTTGCATCGTCATCCGCCTCTGTCACACTATTTAATTTTTCAAGAAATATTATTTTTAATATCAAATCTAGAGTCAATTCTGCTATTCACAAGTCTGCTTAAACCATTCATCAGAATTTGACCAAACTTTCACAAACCCTTTTTCAGAAATCATAGATGTGGAGAAGTCTATATGATAGGTCACAATGCACAAAACACATGTTTAAATACTGAAACTTTTGCATCAGAGAGAATGGTAACTAAATAATCTTCTCAGGATTTGGATCCATGTTCAATATAACAGGAACATTGAGATAGTCATGAATAACATCATCAAAGAAAATAACTATTGTGACTCTACCCTACCTGTGATTTTGGTAAGTAATACTTATTTCTTTGAGAAGTCTTTTGTGACATAAGTTTTTCATTTATAGTATTAAAGAAATGTTGCACATTCAGTTGTTAGGCGACACATGTCTTCCTTGGAAGATCTATTATTCCCACAGGATAAAAGAAAGCAAGAATAATTGAAATAGACATGTGCCTTCAAGTTTGGACTTTGTTTTGTTGAAAGATATTGGAAAATTTGGGTTTTAAATCATTGTGCTATTTATAAATGCCACTAAGTACTAAAATGCTGACAAAACACTTTTTAGGCACTTTACTACTCTTAAGTTACTGCAAGAACTGTAAAATTAAGTGGGTTTTAGAGGGTAGTTCTTGCAAGAGGAGAAATTAGTTGCAGCAGGTTTGCTCCTGCTTAGCTGTAGAGAAGAAGTGTTGCCATACCATCCCTTTAATACAGTACGTTTCAATGTCTAGGCCTGATCTAGACTAAATTACACAGAAACTAAGGTTAAAAGTCTGCATGCAAAATGATGTGAATGAAGAAGTTCCAACCTGATATCAATAGTTAAATAGAAAAGAACAGAAGAGATATATTATTTTAAAATTAGTTACTTTAAAATAAAAAGTAAAAAAATCAAATCAGTGTGATCATAGTATAATCAGACATTGCTAAATTGCACATTTGCCCATTTGAGTAACTGCAGTGGCAATATGAAGTGCATTTGAGAATAAATATATAATGTACTTAGGTGCAGTTCATCTGTAAAAAATAACTGTAAGTATATAGTGTAGTCAGTGTCAGTGTTTGGTAGCGTTCATTTCTCATATTGCTCTAGGGTAAAAGTTGTTCTTAAATCAGCTTGTCTGTGAAATGATGAGCCTAAAGCATTGTGAGACCTCAGCAGGTCAAATAGTTGGTCTCAAGTGTGGGATGGGTCTTTCACATTATTGTTTGTCCTGCTGTCCCATAAGACCTGAATGAGTCTCTGAGGAGTACAGTGAGCAGCTGATAAGTTTGTAGGAGGTGTTGTGTTGATGTTTATCTTCAACACGAGCATAATTTAAATGAGTTAGACAAGTTTGCTGTCCTGCAGATGTCTGTCTACTCCCAACACACATGTGCCTACTTATAGAAAGATGAACAACCTGTGGTGGTGAACTTTGAGAGTACACTGCAAAAGAGTAAGAGTATTTTAGAATATTAAGTTTGGTGATATGAATACAGTCTGAGTAATTTTTTAAAAGAAACTGATTTATTTGCGACTGCACGATATGAACAAAACACCACTGTGAAAAAACTGTACTGAGATACGCCTTACGATCTATAGTACCAGTCAAAGTTTTGGACAGACCTTCTAACTCTGGCCTTTTCTGATTTTAATTTCTTTCTACATTGTAAAACAATGCTGAAGGTGTCCAAAATATGCAATAATCTCCTTTGAACAGTTGCTGCATCTGCTACTTATGCTTTGTAAAGCCTTCATATGAGGTGCTGTTTGTTATTTGGTGGTTTTTGAGGGTGGTAACTCTAAATGAACTTCTCCTCTGCAGCAGAGGTACATTTAGGTCTTGCTTTTCTGGAATGGTCTTTATGAGAGCCAGTTTCATCATGGTGCTTGATGGGTTTTGCAAATGCACTCAATGATACTTTTTTTGCAAGAACGATTCCAGAACAGCTGACCTTCATGTCTTAAAATAGCAACTTTGTTGTTGTGGTTGTTGTTACTTAATTACATTATTCCATGTGTTATTTCATTGTTTTGAAATCTTCAGTATTGTTCTAGAGTGTAAAAAATAAATCATTAAAAAAAATTATTAAAAGGTGAGTCCAGGCTTTAGCCTTGTACTGTGAATATATCAAAACTGTTAACATTCATCACATACACATACACACAATAAAAATCATTTAAAACTGTGCACAAGGATATTTGTAACATATAATAAAGCATTTAGTAATTCATAAAAGGGCTTATTTGCATATTGCAGACTTCCACAGTTTCAGTATTGTAATAATTAATAAAGGTTAACATTTATGTTGTTCAAATCTTGCAGTAAGTGCAATACATGCTGAATGTTACACTTGTTTCTATAGTCAATGCTTATGCATTATGCAGGTCAGTGATACTGAGTTTTAAAAGGATTGTAAAGGAATTAGATGAATGTCTTTTAAAATATTTCTTTGAAGCAAATGATGTGTTGATCTGTGATTATCATAAACTTAAGTCATCAGGATTGAATGAGCATATGTGATTCTTGACCCTGCGATCTTATGACTGAATTAACTATAGGAAAAAAATGTGATTTTTTTGTTTGTTTGTTTTTTGTGCTGTTATTTGTGTACTTTATTTTTGAGATATTGTATATTTTAAAGATTTTTTATGCAGGAAAAATGCTGTAAGATTATTTATTAAAAAACTACAATTATGAAACCACTGTTGCAATTCTTTGTACTATACATTGTATCAGAGGCCTGTCACTGTAGACTATTTAATTTCATCATTTCATGGAACATTTTACATTTTGCAATCAGTCATGAAGCTTCCTAATATACTGTACACTATATGGCCAAAGGTTTGTGTGTGACCATCACACCCATGTGTGCTTTTTGAACATCCCAGTCCAGATTCATTCACTGTTTGCAGTTCTAATAGTTTCCACTTTTTTGGAAAGGCTTTCTACTACTGAGGTCAATCAGGGTTATTGGTGCAGTGTGCACTTAAGTTCTTCCAATCCAAATTTGGCAACCCGTGTCTTCTCTTTGTGGACGGGGTCATTATGCTGGAACAGGTTTGAGCTCCATATTTCAAGTTAAGGCAAACTGTAATTCTATAGTGTACAAAGCCATTGTATATTCTGTGCTCCAGGACAAATTGCATTAACAATGCTCTGTATTGCCTGAGGATAAATTTTGAGTAGCTATAACACAAAAGATCTCTCCTATCAACATGGTGTTTCAGCCTGCAGATTCCCTGCTCACCACAAGTTTAAAAATAATAATCATTTAAAAAAATCCGTTCTAAAGTACTAAAACCAGTACAACCAGATTTTTGTACCATTTTGCATTTAAAATAATTCAAAATGAAAATAAATAAATAAATAGAGACCGTTCTAAAATACTCAAACCAGCCCATGTAAAACCCACAACCGTTATGTGCTTAAATACACAGAGATCATACTTTTTAACATTCTGATGTTTGAAAAGCTGAGGCTCTTGACCTGTGTTTGCATGATTTTTTGTCTTGTGCTGTTGGCCCCAATATTGGCTAATTGGATACCTGTGTGAAATAGCATGTGTAAAGGCGTTCCTATTAAAGATAATTGAGTGCATATCTATGTACAGTGGCTTGCAAAAGTATTTGGCCCCCTTGAACTTTTCCATATTTTGTCACATTACAGCCACAAACATGAATCA
>JAOVVA010000041.1:11653891-11665201 GCA_028565275.1 Leiocassis micropogon
AGATTACACACAGGTGCACTCTATTTAGTCATTAGCACTCATCAGGCAATGTCTATGGGCAACTGACTGCTCTCAGAGCAAAAGGGGCTGAATAATTACACACACCCCACTTTGCAGTTATTTATTTGTAAAAAAAAAAATTGGAATCATGTATGATTTTTGTTCCACTTCTCAAGTGTACACCACTTTGTATTGGTCTTTCACGTGGAATTCCAATAAAATTGATTCATGTTTATGGCTGTAATGTGACAAAATGTGGAAAAGTTCAAGGGGGCCGAATACTTTTGCAAGCCACTGTATATAGATACAGACACACACAAACACAGACAAATAGAACTGTGCAACAGAGAGATGAGGTAATTGTGGTTAAATTGTGTATCTGTGTATTTATGAGAACGTACGGTGCTGTATAAACAGTCAAAGGGATTAGTCCTGGGTGTTGTCCTTGTTGAGGGAAGTGTATGGCAACAGTATGTTCAGCTTGTTTTTTCTGCTTTAGCATATAACAGCTCTGCATTTCTATCATTTGTCTATTTAACACAATATGTTTAAAATTTTGTCAGTTTGAGACAGAGATGAAAAGAAGACAGACAACTTTTGTTTTATCCAGTTCTATCAACTTTTAACATTCAAGTGACACCATGTAAACACGATTTCAGGCAAGATGGGGGGGGGGGGGGGGGACAATATTTGCCGGCTCTTCTTTGCAGAACTGCTCAACTTGACTTAAGTTTATGTTGAGTTGAGTTGAGTTGTTTTGGGCCATTGTCATGTTGGAAGGTCACCCTTCTTCCCAATTACAACTTTCTGGCAGTGGACAGCAGATTTTCCTCAAGAATTTGACAGTACTTTGCCCTACTGATTTTTCTTTAATCCTGACAAGTGCTTTAGTCCCTGCTGCAGAGAAACACCCCCATAACAGGATATCGTCACCTCCATGCTTTATTGTAAGAATGGTGTTATTTGGATGATGAGCTGTACTGGACTTCCGCCAGACATATCATTTGGTGTTGTGCTCGGTCCTGACTGCATGTGACCTTTCTTGAGGAGTGACATTTTTTATTTTTTTGCAACTTTCCCATACAAGTCTCATTTGTGGAGAATTTGTAATATTGTTGTCACATGCTCTTTCATTCCGTTTGAATCGATGTCCTGATCCAGGGAGGGTCAAATACTGTACCTTCCACTTCTTAATAATAGACTTCTATGGCAGTGATAAAGCCTTTGGATATTTTTGTATCTATCTCCTGACTTGTGCACAATTTTATCCCAGAGATTTTTTTTAACAGTGTCTTGTCACCCATTGTTGGATGATTGTTTCAGTTGCACTACCAGGGACTGAAATGCTCCAGCTTAAAGAGTTAATCAAAAGGACCACCGCTGATCACAGTTAAAAGTCAAACGGCTTTGTGTGCCATTGAGAAAGTGATTAGCTTTACAGGATTGAGTTTACAAGTCATTTTGGGGGTGGTTGATCCTTTTTCAAATCAGTGTTTCTGTTTTTCATTATTTTTCCTTTTTTTTCAGTTATTACTGGTTTTATATCTGGATCTTAAAATTTGCATTGAGTAATTACATCTTGATAAAACAAAAACTGTGTCTGTTTTAGTTTCAGGCTGCAAAGCAACAAAATGTGATTATTTTAAAGGGGGAGGGGCTTCTTTTCTATACTCACTGTATATAGTACAGGGGATAATTTCTGAAATTATGGTAAAATTAAATATTTAAAATTAATACGTAATATTTATTTCTTTTAAATGTTACTTGCTGGATAGCTCGGTCAAAACCTTAAACACATTAAAAAAAAGGAAATAAAAAATATTAATAACAATGAATACTGCAGAGTTTACAGTAAGGAGTACCAACTCCTTGTCCTCATTATCTGACAGGTCCATACATTTTACTTTTGTTTCTGTCAAATTATATTGACATTTATATTTTTAATTTTGTCATATTTTTTGTTTTAGTGTTTAAATGTTTGTTTAAAATGTGTAAGTAATGTGTAGAAATGTACTATGTATGTACAGATTGTTGTAGTGGGCGATATATACAGTAGTGGGTTAGAGAACACGCTTCCAGCATGAAGGTAAGACAGTTCAGAGACGTATTTGTGGGCGTGGCCGTCGCTGTGTGGGCGTGTCAGTGTGACAGGTTCAGTTTCGGCTTCGTCGCAGTGAGACTCCGCCGAGCTGTGTACGCTCTGCTGGGGTTTATCTCTCACTAAAACTGCCCCAAACTCACAATGAGCGTCTGTAGCTCTACACTCAGTGGTCCAGAGGACATGGACGAGTTGGAGTCGGTTGGGTGAGTTTTATATTTTTCGATAAGCAAACCCTTCAGCATTTTAAACAAACACTGCAGCATTTAGACGCTCTTATAAATTACGCGTCCAGGTTTTTGTGCTTGAATTTTCACAGTTAGACACTTCACCCTATTATAATAAAAAATGTATATTTTTTTAAGTTTTCATTCCGCTTTGCACTTAGCCCATGTTTTTATTGTTGTTGTTGGTATTAATTACACTGTATCGTTAAACAACACCAAAGCAACCGAAGCAAACAGCAGAGTAACATTGTGAGTAACAAAGTCTAAAAGTGTTGGACCCATTTGACCTTTCGTGTGGAAAATTGGGTTACAACTTATTTCAGTTATTTTTATGTTAGGTTTGGGGGTTTCCAATGTGTGTATTTGTGTATTAAGGGGTCAAACGGAAAATGCATTCCAGTATGAGGTGAAGTATGAGGAAACGAGTCTCTGATTTTAGATATGCTTTATTGAACACAGAGCAGTAAACACGTCCTGCCGCCTGAACACAAAGTGTCCTCAAGCCACTGTGTTTAAGTTCTTTCAAATTGATTATTTTAGGAATAAACTAAGCCTAATGAATTTCCTTTAATATAGGAAGTGAGTTACATCATGCCAAAAACTATCTGCATCTATTATCCTACAGTACATTTCATCCATGTTCTTTTAGCTTTAGTTCTTGTAGCATGGGTATTTCCCTGCTTCAGCATGTCTTCACAGCTTCAGTTAAAATGCTTCTGCTAATAAGGTAATCTCATGATTTAGAAACGGACCGGCCTTACCGTTAAAACTAACATTATGTAGATCTGTCTTAAGCTCGAAAATTATCTCCGAGCAGTCAATACGTCTAAAGCAGCACTTCTGGCGCCAAGACATCAGCAGAACTGCTCACTCCACCAAGTTGCGAGGTGGAGCCTCCATCGGTCAGACATCTCACAGTTGATCCCGATTGAGATCTGGAAAATTTGGAGGTCGGGTCAACATTTTTGAACTCCTTGTCCTGTTCCTTAACCCATTACTGAACAATTTTTGCACTGGCATGTACTTGAAGTGTACTTGGTCTGCAACAATATTTAGGTGGCGATGAGTGTCAAGGTAACAACCGCATAAATTTCAGGACTCAAGATTTCCCTTATTTGCTCAGAATATCAAACTGCATCCACTCTCTGACCTTCTTCCCATAGTGCATCCTGGTGCCATATCTTTGACAGGTAGCACCCAATTTAGCAATTTGTTCTACAGTAGCTCTTTTGCGGAATTGGAACAGTCTTCACTTCCAAGGGCATCAGTAAGCCCATTACCCGTTTTGTTTATTTTTCCTTGGCATGTAAAGTTGGACCTTGTCAATGTTGGTCAGATCCTTATGCTTGTCCATTTGACCAACAGGTTAACTTCAAGTACTCAATGTTCACAGGTTGTCTAATATATTTCATGATGAAATAATCTATGTTATTTGGTTTTAATTTTAGGGCAGATCTGTATGTATTCTAAAGCATGTACTTTCAGTTTAATTTAATGTGTATAAAATCTGTTAGGATTGCCACCTTATGGCCTTGTTCACTTCTGAGCTTGGGGTTTGCCTGTCCTTCATGTCAGTGTGGGGTTTCTCTGGGTCATCTGGTTTCCTTCAATCTTTCTTTAAAAAAGGGTACTCCTACTACTCACCCTGGGATTGACTCTAGATCAACAGCTACCCTGACCATAATAAAGCAGTTGCTGAAGATGAATGAATGGATGTATTACATATAAAGCACACATATGTTGCTATGTTCACATTACCAGCCTGTAGTGACTCAATTTTGATTTTGTTTTACTGTAATGTGACACAGATCTATTTTTTTTTTTTTTTTACATCTGTCTGAATGCACAAATCTGATGTTTTTTTTTTAGATCTGAGTCACTTTCGTGTATGGTCCTAGATGGGATACATATATGATATGAGGTAATACTACTTGAATGAGAACAGGCAAATCAGAATCCATGTGATTTTTGCCGCTGCACATGCATACTGATTTCATAGTACTGCTAGCAATAGCTGCAAAAAACAGCTGAAGCAAGGCATCTGGCTTTTTTCCTTCTCCTGGACCTCAACAAGTTGACAGCTGACCAACTGCTTCCTGCCCTCCAGAACAAAACCCCAGACATATTTTTGAAATAATTGCTTCATTGTTTTAAAATGAATGATTGGTTGCACAAATATGACGTGTTTATACCTAGATAACGGGAGCAAAGATGTATCGATTTGAGTATACATGCCATTTCCAAGGACCCATACACATTACAGTCAGATAAAAATCACTTGATTTTTGAACCATCCTATCTTGATTGTGAATTATCATAACATGCAAATCCGGCCTGATCAAAAATCAGAATTGATCACTGTGGCTTGTAATGTGAACGTAGCCTATGTGTGAAAACACTACCAAAATCAATACATTGACTATTAGTCAGGAGGAAAAATTACATATGGTTGACACAAAGCATCTCTCTTTCTCTCTCTCTTTCATCCCTCTAGTTGGTACCATTATGACTTGTCCCGACATGCAGCTGAGGCTCTGCTCTTGTCAAATGGGATTGATGGGAGTTTTCTACTCAGAAACAGCAACAAGGGCCCTGAACGCTTTGCCCTCTCTGTCAGGTTAGCTGCGTCTCTATCTCTTCCTTGTTTCTCATGTTTAGTTCTTTTCACACAGGATGTGCATGTGTGAGTTTATATATTACTGTTTGATATCAGCTTGTGTTCCCCTGGCATATAAAGGCAGCTGTAAGAGAATGGATTCTATCACCTTTTTTTGCCAGGTCCGGTATACCTAATGTCCATATTTATCAGTACATACAGATTTTGAAATTGTCCTAAATGAATTAAAACCATTATATTGAACAAAAAAAGCATTCGTTTGTTCAATAGTTATTTTCAACATACAGTGTATGTTTTTCTGTTTCCCATTAATGTTTCAGTTCCCCTAGCATTCTAAGCTTATCACTCAATGTCAGTGATTATAAAGTGATACAAGCACAAGCAGTATTATATAGTTCTATACCACGATGCTGAATAAATTCTATTGTGCTAATTAATCACCGTCACAGCTTAATCATTTATTCGGATTATGCGATTTATTAGGAATACTTCTAAATAAAATAAGATTTTGTGCCATTACTTTTGTGCACATCATGTTGGGAAAGATTGTGAAAGTATCTGCAACATTTTGTGGCTGTTAGTGGACTAAATGTTTTGGTTTGATTCAACCAGGGCAAAGGACTCAGTGAAGCACTTCCACGTGCAGCGGCACAACGGGAGGTATTCTTTTGGTTTCAATGAGTTTTCATGCCTTCAGGATTTCACCAGTCATCTGGCCAATCAACCTCTACTGGGCAGTGAGACAGGTTTGACACACAAGCGCGCACACACACACACACACACACACACAAAATCAGTTAAACAAACAAACAAACATATCCTGTTATTTCTGATTCACCCACATATACGTCCTGTTGTTACTGTTTTATAGGTAGTCTCATAGTTCTCCGTTTCCCTTACCCTCGCCAAGTGGAGGAGCCATCCATTTATGAATCTGTGTGTGTGCACACAGCTATACAGACAGGACGGAGTGAAAGTGACCTGGTCCCCAGTGCTCCATCAGTATGTTAGCCGCATCTTACTTTTTTTTCTTAATGCTTTCATAATATTCAGCTGATTTATCCTGTTTACATCATAACATATGCATACAAATAAGCATTGATGTAACATACCTAAAAATTTCTGTTCATTACGAAAATAAAAGTTGGATTCATACAGTGTTTGCTGTAATATACATGGTGTGTTTACGTGTCATGGTGTTAATAAGTTGCTTGTTGCTGTATTGTTATTGTCCAGTAAGGAGGTAGTTGTTGTTTGTTGACAGGGACCTTGCTTAATCAGTAGCTCAAGGTTGGACTCAAGTTCAAGAATGGAGTGCCACAATAGAACTAATTGTCGCATAGTTATGTCAGGTGTCCAGCTCGGCTAGGTTGATAAACATGATTAGCAGGACAAGCCTTATTAGCTTGATATTTTTAGCTTAAGAACCACAAATGATCAAAAAGTACGGATAAGAAGGTCAGAAACCTGTACAAATTAAAGGACTAAATGCTGCTGCATCACTCATGAGGTAGAAATTAAGTAAGAGATAATTCCCATTGGTGTAGCTATGAATAGGTAGTCAGACAGCATTGTGGGTAATGTAGGAAACTGTTAATTAATAAGTGAAAATAGACCAACATTTGGTTTCAAAATAAGTCTTGGACATTACTGGATACCACATATTAATTTATAAGGTTAATATTCAAGTTGATCAGTTTCGTACCTTAAAGTGACAATCAAATGAGCTGCTCATTTGATAAATGTAAAAATAACTTGACAGAACACATTGTTTCAGTTCAGGAAATGATTCAAAAGTCAGTTTTAAATTTAACTATGTGTTACTAATTATGCACTTTCCTGCAGCTTGGCACAAAAGAGGGCTATCTGGTGAAACAAGGAGGCATCGTAAAGGTAAGAGTCATGTGATGTTTCAGCTTCTTGTACAATAGGTAATTGCTTTCAAGCACTGACAATCGTTATCTCCACTTCCCGGCCAATATATTAATAATATATAATATGAGATATTGTTATTAATATACAGTATACTGGAAAGGATCCTGCCTTTGTTCCCTGAACAGCCTGAATCTTTTATGCCATCAATTCTGAAAAGTGTTGGGAAATTACACTGATAATGTGGTCAAGATTAGCACGATTGCATAAAATAATTGTTGCTTCATGTTCATACTACAAATCTTCCTTTCTACCACATCCTAGTGGTAGATAGTTTGTGCCATTCAAACAATTACCTGCCTGAATGGTAAATACAAGAGAGGTTTTTCATTGATTCATGCTGCTATGCCAAATTCTGACCCTACCCACTGATGCCATATGATTATCAAATAATTGCATTTATACAAATTTTTTATAATAAAGTAGCCAGTAAGTGTAAGTAGAAATAAAATCTGTGGAAAATAATTGATGGCAATAAGACGAATGATTTTTCAAGATGCTTCGAGTACTTTTTTTTTTCTTACGTTTTCTTTTAGAACTGGAAACAACGATGGTTCACACTGAACAGAAATGAGCTGAAATACTTCAAAGACAAAATGGTGAGTCTAAAAAACACCTTATACTTAGTTTAATCAGTTATGCAGTGTCGATTAAATAAGGCTATACCGCTATGCTTTGTTTGTCTCTGTCAGTTTCCAGAACCTATCCGGACCCTAGATCTGACCGAATGCTCTGCCGTTCAGTTTGATTACAGCCAAGAGAGGGTTAACTGCTTCTGGTAGGAAAACTGATACTCACACCGCTGCTGATGCATGATAGAGGTTTATTTCCTGTCTCTTGAACTCTAAAATGGGGAAGTGCAACTAAAAGTACCTCCACACAGGCAGAACGCAGAATTTAGCTACCATGTGTTCATTTCACACCACCCACATTTGCTAAAAAAAAAATACAGTTCCTTATCTTTACATTAATAACTAAAGGTTATTGTTATTTTAATACATTTTCTCATTATTTCCACTCTATTCAATTATAGCCTGGTGTTCCCTGAAAGGACTTTTTATTTGTGTGCAAAATCTGGAGTGGAGGCTGATGAATGGATAAAAATACTACGCTGGAAATTGGTAAGAACAGAGTTATAAATGACCAACAAAAAAAAACCATTTTATTATTTAAAATATTAATTTATTATTATTTATTATATTATATTTATATGTAAAATGTATAAATTATAGTGTATGTATATATATAATATAAAATAAAAATTTTATATTTTATTTATATATATATATATATATATATATATATATACACTGTATAATTTATACATTTTTAGAAGGTGATCTATTCAATGATGGAAACTACAAAGCACTTTTGTAAGTCGCTCTGGATAAGATCTGCCAAATGCGTAAATGTAAATGTACAGTACTGTGATTTTTGTAGGATTGAAAATGATTTTTTGGTTTTGGGTAACTCAGAAAACTGTATCAAAAATAGCAGCTTTCCATTGTCTCCTTCACGGCCTAACAATCATTACACCTACATTTTTTCCAGTCACAAATAAGAAAAGGAAGATGATGTCCAGAAGGTGGAAAAGAAGAAAAGGAACTGCTGGGAGTATAAGCTGTGAGGGCAGTTAGAGATGATATAATAGGATGAATTTAGTCAGAGTTTCGTAGCTCCTGTGGCCATTGTAATCTGTTGTAAAGGCATTACTGCCTGGTGTGAAGCTAGTCTGTGTCTCACATGTACCTGCCCAGGGATGGCTAAATAATTCCTGACCATCTGTTGTTCAAACCACATATGAAGATGGTGAATTTCAGGTATCAGTTTAAGGAAGAGAATGGGTCTAATGGCATTTACAAACCGAGGACATCAATGCTCTAACTAATTATGCTTTCCCATGCGGCATGATGCAACTGCTCTTTTGGTGCAATGTATTTTAAGTCATGGAGAAAATACTAAAACCCTGGCTGGAAACAGGAATTTAATTTTGTACTAAGTAGGACATATGAAGGCAGCTACATTGGAGATGTCTACCTCATTAAATGATGGTTAACTTTTTTGAAAAGAAAAAAAAGGTTTGACAACCTGTGTGTATTTTAACTACAAATGTATTTTTTTTTTTTAATACATGCATATATAGTTCCCTCATATAGTATTCAAACAGCAAGGCCAATTGCTTTTTTTCCTATCCATTTGAGTTAGAGATCAAAATTTGGCTAATAGATCAGAATCCAAGCTTTGGTTTTCTATTATTCACTAATTCAGATGTACTTTAGGACACATGACTTTTTGTTTGAATCCACACAGTGTTAGTCATTAAAAATTATTGGAACATGTAATTAACAAGATGTTTCTTGTTGGACGTGTGCCCAGTTAGATTGGCTGTTTACACAGTTAATAGCTCTGAATGTCTTCTCTTTGTTTGTGCCCGGGGTTTTACCTGTAGAGACTGTATTTGTTGCTAAAATGGATACAGGCGAAAGAGCTGTCTGTGGGGGAAAGTCAACCAATTTGAAGCTGAGAAGGAAGGGAAAACTGATCAGAACCATTGTACAAGTAGAGGACAAAGCCAAGAGTTCTAGGTAACACATTGAGATATAAATATTAGAAAATAAAAGCTAACATTGCTGTTTTTTTTAATATATTTATCAGCTTTTGACCTTAAAACAAAATGCTTGCAGGGTATAGCAAAAACAAAATAATTGTTTTCTGTTCCAGTACATTCAGAGGGCATTTTATACTGCAATGCTAAACATTAAACATCAGGACAGAAAGAACTTTGACAGCATAAAATGACAACTGGAATTCTTAGCCAACTGTTAGTTTAAACTTGTATTCATTTGAAAAAAGCCAGAAGATATTATTAACCTGTGATATCTGCTGTTAAGCTGTAACACATGGTGGTGGATCTACAATGGTTTGGGTAGCCATGTCCTGATATCCTGTCATTAGTTCAGATAATTGCTTTGTGTAGGAACATGGGGCCATTTAACTGGACTAGGTGCATCAAACCCAGTTCACGATGCCCCTACATTTTTTGCTAAAATTAGTTGTTGCTTTAACAATGAGGAAGTCAAACACTGTACATGGTCTCATTATAGAAAATTCTAGAGAATAGTCTGGGAAGTAGAATAATGCTTCCTACATGAAGCAATATTTAGATGAATTGTGCAATAAGGACTTTACAAGAAAAACTGAGTGAATTTTGTTTATATAATTATTAAATCCTTCATCTTGTTAATATTAATGCATTATTTGCCAATTATTGTGTTCAGCATGGGTAATAAAGTAAATTGTGCTTAACATTAGCATTGATGTGATTTGCAAAATCATGTAAAACATGAAGAAATGAGGGGGAAAGTAATCACTGTGCATCTAAGTGTTTGTGCTTTGAAGGAAAAAAACCCAAAACATTTAAAGGTATTTTATACACCAAAGTTATAAACAAATTTATTAATTAGTTGAAATCAAAAATACAACCAAGACAGGGTTCTATTCAAAAGAGAAACTTACAGCATCAAGAGGAACTGAAGTTCACAGCCAACAACGTACTACTGGAGAAATGTCCAAGGTGCATATGTATATTTGTGTGTATGTGTGTGTGTGTCTTGATATGGTCCAGGTGCATGTTGGAGTAGTTTCAAAGCTGTCTGTCATCTAGGCAACCTCAACCACCTGTCTTAGTTCCTCAATCAGTGGAACAAGCTCCTTCTCCAAACTGATGATCAAACCTAAAAATAACATGAAAAACTGATTCACTAACCATGTGATGAAAATATGGTTTCTGCATAAAAATACATTTAGAGAAATGTATTTAGTTATATGCTATTGAACTGTGACACAAATCTGTGAGAGTTAAGAAGTGGGTGAAGAAATGAGGAAAAAAAAGTCAATGTCTTTTAAGACTTTTCAGTCACAATGCAGTGTTTAAGCGAAAGCTGTAAAGTGTTTTGAAATAAAATATTTATCTGCCAGCTCATAAACTCTCAGTCACTCACATAGATGGCACATCCTACCTGTATTTGCACTGCTGCTTGCAATGAAGCTGATCACTAAGGGTAATCGGTTAAATTGCACAATCTGGAGAAAAACACAAGAGTGCAAATAATTATCACAAAGTCACATAAAGTACTTCGACTGAGTGGAGGCTATGAGGCACGATACCTGATATGTGTTGTAGTAGCAGATGATGCTCTTATTTTTGGACAGACCCAGCTTGCTGCCTTGATCAGTTGCCAGTGCAAACGTTGAGAGAAAGCCTGGTCGCAAAGCATACTCTGGAGCATTGTCGTTGGCAACTATAGAGCACAACAACATCAGTGACCCCTTAAGAGCAATAAGGGACTAAACTAAACCATTAGGGATGTAACGGTATTGTAAATACCGTCGTACCGCAATAACAATTTTTTTCGATACTACCGTGGTCGCATGAC
>JAOVVA010000041.1:11688733-11712638 GCA_028565275.1 Leiocassis micropogon
TATTTATTCTTATAATTGTACACCACTATTGCTTGTGTTGCTTGCACATAAGAATTTCACTCACATGTACTGTACCAATGTACCAGTAACGTGATGTGACAATAAAAGTGATTTGATTTGATTTGAGTGAAAAAAATGACATCCTTCATATCCATATATTATTAGTTTAATTGTGTGAAAATTATCTGAACAAACCTCTGCCGGCACAGTGGCTTAGTGTTTAGCATTGTCGCCCGGCACCTCCAGGATCCGGGTTGGATTCCAGCCTCAGGAACTGTGTGCAAAGTTTGTAACTTCTCCCTGTGCTTGGTGGGTTTCCTCTGGGTACTTCGCTTTCATCCCACAGTCCAAAGACATGCAGATTAGGCTAACTGGCATGCCCAAATTGCCCGAAGTGTGTGTGTGTGTGTGTGTGTGTGTGAGACCTGCGATAAATTGTCACCCTGTTCATGGTGTAAGCCTCTTGCTTTAGGTTTTCTGGGATTGGCTCCAGGCCCCCGCGACCCTAAAGTGGTATAGAGAATGAGATGACGACTACAAATTTCCATGTAAAGCCAGTACAGCAAGCAAAAAATCTGACACATCTTTTACCCACTAATTAAGTCAAACAAAGCTGGAAAATATTGCCAAAAGTGTTTGCCAAGCTTGGTCTGTGTTTGGGGAATGTTTAGTAAATGTTGGGGATAAACTGCAGAATTTGTTTCAGCTGTAATTATTTTTCAAGAAAGTGACGAACATTTGAGAGTTAATGAAATATTTACATTTGTGGAGGTCTTAAAAAGTTTTAAGGATTTCTTTTAGACACCGGGCACCTCCCGACTGCATATATTAAAAGTCATACCCTACGTAGTGCACTAAGTATTAAAGTCATACCCTATGTAGTGCACTAATGAGGGCCCTTCGTATCGAGTGATCACACTGCGTCTCTCTCTCCCCCTCTCTCTCTCTCTCGACTCAGAGCATGGCGGCGGTGGTGACTACGCGGGCGTGCGAGACCGAGGGTTGCAGTAAAGAAGCCAAACTGCAGTGTCCCACCTGTATTAAACTCGGGATACAAGGCTCATATTTCTGCTCTCAGGTAGCGCCCGGGTTCAAGCTCGAGCTTTACCGGTTCTGTGGTACTTAGCCAACGAGCTAGCTAGCACGCTGCTAAAACTAGGCTCACCCGGTTTTAGCCATACAGCTAGCACAACATGCTCACTGGGCCAGGCTAGCTAACCGGCGGGATTTATGACTTTAGTGGTGCACATTTACGCATTTCAATGAACACTTCTCAACATAAGAAACGTAACACACGTATAGCAAACTAGCTGTATGGCAGTTTAGGGGTCTTTCTGTGTTAGTATGAGTGTGAGTTTGGGACCACGGGCTTCAGAGTTAAAGCACTGCTAGCACTAATGTTAGACTGCCTCTGCTGCGAGCTGTCAAGGAAAGATATGATTTTAAAGTCCATGTTTTACTTTCAGAAACATGTACAAGCTTGACACAGGGTCCGAGTTTTAAAATGTATATTTTACAAGGATTGAATTCGGGGTCATTGTGATCCAGCTAATGTTACATCAGTTTAATTTAATGTTAAAGCACTATAAAGTCAAAACAAATAAATGAATAAACGATGCATAACTACGAAGGGCTTTGGGGGTTAAGGGGACAAATGTCTTATTCGTTGTCTGGAGTCTTCTTGGTTGGTGTGTTCATTTCAGCCACCTGTTGCAAGTCTGTAAATGGGCAGTGAACCTGCCTACACTGTGTCAATACTCCTCCAAAAATACTCACTTGCTTTTTAGACAGAGTTATGAGCAGTTAGCAACAAGTTAGTGGTGATGAAGTAGTGATACAGGGAGAAAAAATGTCCCAGAGGGACACTTTTCTTTATATTGACTGTCAGTATACAGGCCTAGGACTGTGTAACTGTGGTACAAGGAGAGATTACAATCACAGAATTTCACTATTGCTTTGTGAGGACTGGCGAAGGTTACTGCAAATTTGTGATGCTTAGAAACGATAGTTACTCAACTTCATAAATATTGAGAACACGGAGTCTTAATATGAACAATACAACACAAATGCAAATAACCGTGAAACAAAGACTTAACGTGGATAATTGTCAGTGTCCTTCCGAGTTCACAAATTTCTTGGCTCATCTGTTGCTGATTTTTTTTACAAATCCTAAAGTTCACATGGGTGTGATTTTATGAGCAAAACAACACCCATGCTTTTTGCCTTTTCATTCCACCCCATCTCCTTCGCTTACTTTTTTTGTAACACATGACAAGAAAGTCAGCTTTGAGAACTTGTGATAATTGGTCATCTTATCTTATTTCTTTGAAGTAACACACAAAGAATGATTGTTCATTACATGAATGTTGTTTTAATATGAAAAAGAAAAAGGCTGGTGAAAAATTAAGTACTGGTGTTAATATATTTCTAACGCACAACCTTTGGCTTAATAACTAAGCAACTAATCATGTAAACAATTATATTTGTCTATAAAGCGGTGGCAAAACAATAGTTTTGCTTAAAAATCTGAAACAGAATTATGGGCTCTAAATTCTCTTGTTTTGGCAATCTGAATAAAAAGCTAATCTTTTTACCCGTCTTAAAAAGTATACCTAGTCAGCTACTTTCTGGCCAGAAATGTTTAAGAATTCTATAATGCTGTGTGTGTGTCAGTGTGCATGCAGAATTTTTTAAATACATGCTACAAACCTCTGTTTTTTTAGGAATGTTTCAAGGGCAGCTGGGGTACCCACAAACTGCTCCACAAGAAAGCAAGTATGTATTATGTTTGTATTGTGCCCCCTGTGTGTTTCACTGGCGATGTGTATAAGGGATCTTGTTATTGGGTGTTTAAACAGAAGATGACAAAAAGATTGAGGAAAATAACTGTGTGGAGAAAGAGGTCAACACAGATCCCTGGCCTGGATACAAGTATTCTGGGAAGCTGCGACCTCACTATCCTCTGGTATGAGCACAAATAAATCAACATCTACTGAAAATGATTTAGTAATACAAGTATATAATTTATGGAAAATAAAATGTTTTTTGATTGCTTTTATAGACACCCATGCGTCCTGTTCCAGGGCACATTCAGAGGCCGGACTATGCTGATCACCCGCTGGGTAAGACCAGCGCAATTGCGCAAACGGAACAAAAAAGATTTAAGGACAAGTGTAACAATCTGTGTTCCCCAATGCACAGTCTGCTATTTTCATTTCCTTATATCTCATTTCTCCTTTAGTTGAATAAAATAGTAATCTTTAGAATTTTGTAATGTGGAATTCACTAGTTTTCATTGCTTACTATATTTCTAATTCATATTGTTAAGACAATTCTATTTAAATAGTTTTTACAATTAATCCACATATACAGTAACAGTCTTAATTCCATACACGACTAAAGTGTTTTGTTTTAGAAAGTCTATAATCTGTAACTTAATATCCAGATCTTGCTTCAATCATCAATCGTACTTGATAAGACACCTGTGCACTGTGTAAAATTGTGTGGAAATATATTTTATATCTATCTCCTTAATCAAAGCTGCGGAAACTCTCTGTAAGTAATGTTTAACAGGACTACAGTGGAACCTCGGATTGCGAGTAATGCGGTTTGCGAGTATTCCACAAGACGAGCAAAGATTTTAAATAAATTTTGACTTGAAAACGAAAGTCTTGGTTTACGAGTACCGAGTATCATGTATCACGCATGCAGTTCTTGTTTTGGCGCAGAGCGTCACATGATCACAACTGAGCCAACGTTTTTTCTCCCTCTTGCGTTCAGAATTGTGCGTAATCGTCTTCCCTGCTGGGTCTTAGTGCGCGTCTCTCACTGGTATAATCAACATCCGTGCACGCATTTACTGTTTAGTACAACACTGTGACCACGTGTGTGCGCGTAAAACATATTCTATTTTGTGTCTGTGTGTACGCGCACGTCCTTGGACAACGTGCCCCACCCCAATCCACAGACACACACACAGACCCCTCCTACTTTCGCCTTCACAAACACACACACACTCTTTCTCTCTGCTCTACACAGAAACACTGCTGTGGAGGAAGGGTAACTGTATAAGCCGAGAGGGGGAGGGGCTCCTTACTTTAGCTTCACACACACACACACACACACACAAACACAGCTCCTACACGCACAAACGGAAACACTTATCTGTCAGTATTTATTTTTATTAAATAAATTTTTTTTAAGGTAAAGTGCAGGTTAATTTGTTTTATTTTTACTTTATATTTTGTATTAATTATTTTTATCTATTTATTTTTTGGGGCTGTGGAACGAATAATGTGAGTTTCCATTATTTCTTATGGAAAAATTCATTTTGGTTTATGAATGTTTTGAAATATGAGCCTGCTTCTGGAACAAATTATGCTCGTAATCCAAGATTCCACTGTATTAGCAAAAGGTTCGTAGTTGAGCATACAGTATTTGAGTACCAGCTAGAGTGGTCAATTTGGAGTAGAAAGTTCTTGTTTTGCTGTCTAATTTTTTACGTGTTTTTATATGCTGTGCGTGTTTGCGTGCTCTCCTTTGTTGTAAGTGTAACTGTGATTATTTTTCATAATTCTCAGGGTTTTTTATTCGTGCAACTGTTACTGCAGTGTGTGTTTCAGTTTTCTTTGTCTCATTGCAGCAACAGAGGTTGGTATAAGGCCCTTGTGTTTAGGTGCTCTGTTGTCGTACAGGAGATTCTGACAGATGTAGGTTGTTTTTAATTACAGTGTGTGTAATTATGCTCCAATTGTCCATGATGACCTCTGTGCAGGAATTTTATATTAAACCTCCATGGACCCGATCAAGAGTAAATGGTTAAAAGATGGTTGGTTTTTATGAATTGTGTTGACTGGACACTTATCGACTGGTGATTCTGTTGTTTTTCAGGTATGTCCGAGACGGAGCAGACCCTTAAAGGGACTTCACAAATTAAGATCCTTAATCCTGAAGAGACTGAGGGCATGAGAATTGTCTGTAAGGTAAATACCGCTTTATGCTTAATAGCTCAGGCGTGGTTCACGCACAGACTGATGTTTTTCAAAACAGGGTTTTCCTTCTCTTATTCTCAAAAAACTTCATTCAAATAAAAATGCAAAAATAAGCTGTCAGACTATGCCAAACCAGCCAGCAAAGATATGTAACCATAACTTCAAAGCCATGTTGACCAATCAGAAGCCTGAAAAAAAGTTCTGAGTGTGTCACGCTCTGACTTCAAACGGAGATCCTGAAAATCGCCACTCTGGAATGAATTTTCCAACAAGTCTGTTTTCAGTGACCTAAAACAGAGTTTGTGTGTAGCCAAAACAGACCAGAAAAAACTTTTTAAAAATACCCTTGTAAGTGTGGACTGGGATTTGTTGTATCATGCTTGTTGCTTGTTCCAACCCTTTATTCAAAAACAGAACTAAAATTTTTAGAAAGTGCACAAACATGTTGCTCCTTGAGCTGTTATAATAATAATAATAATAATAATAATAATAATAATAAAATAAAAAAAAATAAAAATGGACTAACACAAAAAACAGACATGTATGCTTTACATCTGCCAAATAGATATAGTGGAACCTTAGATTACGAGCATAATTCGTTCCGGAAGCGTCTCGTATTCCAAAACACTCGAAAACCAAATTTATTTTTTAAAAACGCTAACGGAATCACTGCTGTAAAGTAAAAACAAATTAACCTGCACTTTACCTTTGAAAAGAATCGCGACAGAGCAGTGTTTCTGTGTAAAGCAGAGAGAAAGCGTTTGTGTGTGTCTGTAAAGGCGAAAGTAGGAGGGGTCTGTGTTTGTGAGGCACGGTGTCCAATGACGCGCGCACACACGCGCACACACACACACACCACAGGCAAAGAGCAGCCTAAGCCTTGAGCAGAGAGAGAACATGAATTTTTAACATCTCTAATGAGACTTGCTTTTGCTTTACACGCGCGCTGTACACGCGCGCTGTACACACACGCATACAGACACAAAATAAAATGTTTTACACACACACACGCACATGGTCACAGTGTTACAGTAAACAGCACACATGTGCACAGATGTTGATTATACCAGTAAGAAACGCGCACTAAAACCCAGCAGCCTCCGCCATGTGTCTTTCCTCTACCTCCGCTCATATTTTAAAAAAAATTTTGCATCGCCCTGTCTATGAGGCACCAAACTCTGCTAGCATCAGTGCGCGAGACCGAGTATGTTCACTCCGCTCCACGCTCAACTAAAGTTTTTTTTTTTTATTTAATAATCAAATGTCTCCGCGTCGCGCGACGCAACGAATCGATTATGAAATTCGTTGCCAACACTTTTAGTAATCGATTTTTATCGATTTTATCGATTAGTTGTTGCAGCTCAATTCCCTGTAATTGTTCCGGTAAGGTGCAAAGTGCATTGTACATCATCCCTTGTTACAAGGATGTCCATTTTATAAGTTTATGTTTGATCAGATGAAAGTTATACAAAATTACAAGTCAAACTGGGACTTGTCATACATTTTTTGTTCTTGTAAATAAAGGTTTAAAACCAATTAACAGCCCATTGCTGTCGTTCCTGTGAACACTCGGAAATGCCTGATGCTTTAAAATACATAGTCATTCACGAACACCTCTTGCGCATTACAGAAAGCTGCCATGGAGTTACTGCCAAATCCCTCATTCATTCCATGACCTCACGTCAAGCTTTTTTCAAATTTTTGGGCCATTAATGTTCCTGGCATCATTTCAGACATGAAGCAGGCAGTCCGATTATGGCTCTGGTGTACTGAGAACTTTCTATCTTAATGATATCCAAGCATTAAGTGCATTAGTGTAGCAAAGGATTGTGTAGGGAAAAAAATTCTCTCATAACTCAAAAGTCCCAGTTTGACTTGAACGGCTCTCATACTTTAGTTTGATGAGTACCTCATGATCTCATGATATGAGTGCAGTTTCGTACCCTTGAGGCAGTCCAGGGATACGGCTCTCATACTTTATTTTGATGAGTACCTCATGATATCATGATATGAGTGCAGTTTCGTACCCCTGAGGCAGTCCAGGGAACTTATCTGGTCTAAAAATGATGGTCTGTGATCTTGAAATGTATAGATGATTTGCACATTGCGTCAAAAAGTGAATACCTATTTATTCTTCATTTGTTTAACTTATATAGCAGTGACATAAACTTTGTGGTTCAGAGGGACTTGTAAAACAAACTTTTGAAAACAATGATTACACTGTTCCCCCTAATCAGCAGACACCCATTCTTGGTTATTACCAAGAATATGACCAGAGACACAAATGTTCATACTAAGTGTAGTAATGCCCTTAGGCTGTGTACCATGCTAACAATACTTACAGGTACGAATTAGATCAGGTTTTAATTTAATTTCTTTTGCAGCTGGCGAGAGAGGTTCTCGACATTGCTGCCATGATGGTAAAACCTGGAGTGACGACAGAAGAGATTGATCATGCTGTACATCTGGTAACTCTTTCTTCTCTCCGACCGTTCTTGCTTCATGTCCTGTTAAATATTAATGATTAAGCAACTGTCACTGAACCACATTCAGACACACACTAAGACCCATGATATTAGATCAAAGTTGAGGAAAAGTCAAGGGGATTAATTTTTTTATTACCCCCCCTCCCCTTTTTTTTTTTTTTTTTTTACATTTTTACAGGGAAGAAGATTGTATACATCTTGTTTGCTTTGCTAAAATGGGATTCTGTTGTCCATGTGTTATTTTGTAAAATGCCTAATTGCCCCCTGATTGCTCAGAGGCAACAAAAATGTTAGCTTTGAGTAGAACAAATGTTTTGTGTTACATGTACTAAACAAAACGTTTGCTACTATCCTGCTCCATAATGCTACAAACCAAGCTTATATCTAATGCAAATGTAATACATATTACATAGTTAAGGTTTTTATTGTATATTTTAATGGTTTTGAAATGACTCTAGATCAGGGCTGCATCAGTGTACTGTAAAAAAAATTAAATAAGGCTGCTAGGTAACTGAGAGCCATCTTAGATCTAATGAGTGCTGCACAATTAATCACATTATTACAGAAGCATCCTGAACATGGCATATGCATGTATGAGACTCATGGTAAAACTGTCCAATCAGAAGTCTCATTTATCAGTGCATTGTTTTATATTCGGTGCGTGTGTGTGTTTGTGGCTCTAGAGACAACAAAGGCTAATCTTCTGCTTTTTGATCACTAATATGAATACAGCAGCAGAGAGGCAAAATAGTCAGTTTTTCCTGAAAACAAATCCTCTTCTGTAATTTGGAAGTTTTTCAGATTTTAAAGTAGCAACACTACTCAGATAGCGGTATTGATGTGCAAGGTTAAATTGCATACATGGCTTGGAAACACAACTCCCTTATATCAGCATCTCAGAAAACAGACAGAACTTTGCAAAAAAAAAAGAAAATGCTGGCATAATTATGATAAGTAAGAAAATATTGAAAAACCATCAAGGAAATCACTCGTGCTGTGATTTAGAGGTGCTTCGATCAGCCACTGATCATTATTTATTCATTATTTATTCCATTTAAATAGTTTGATGGCCAACCTCAATTAGGACAATCAGAAAAGCCAATCAGATGACGCAAAACTTTAAAAATAATTTCTATTGCTCCCAGTTTACTAGTATATAATTGATAATGTCATTCAGTTCACCTGTGGTGGTGTTAATGTTGCAGTCGATTGGTGTTTTATTAATACACTATAAAATGTTGATCTTGTTTTCTTTTTGTTAAAAGGCATGCACAGCACGGAACTGCTATCCGTCTCCCCTCAACTATTATAACTTTCCAAAGTCCTGCTGTACTTCAGTTAACGAGGTCATCTGCCATGGAATACCAGACCGCCGCACCCTACAAGAGGGGGACATCCTTAATGGTAAAGACACACAAAAAATACTCCCACTTTCACCTGTTTACGGATACTGTCTTTGAGCATTAATAATATATTTAGAAGGGCACAATTTATCACCTGTAATCGCAATGTTACTCACTCCATATTCATATGACCACAACTAAGAACAGCTCTAACATGAGTTTATAGTAGTTTTGGTTTATGTTATGGTCATAAGGTTCAGTCTAGATGGAAGAGTAACTGTTTCATAGAACAGATTTGGTAGACAAGTAATTCCAGATCTGATTCCACACACGTGCTTCATCTTGTGGCAGTTATTTTTCTATTAGTGTATGAAGCAGGAAAAAAAAAATCAGGACAGTGTTATTGCTGTGCATTAATTTCTCTTGTTGCTACTGTTCTTTAATAACCAGAGTTCTCATGTTTCAGTGGACATTACTGTTTTCCACAATGGTTACCATGGAGATCTGAATGAGACCTTTTTTGTCGGTGAGGTGGATGATGGGGCAAAAAGGCTGGTCCACACTACATATGAATGTCTTATGCAAGCTATTGATGCTGGTAAGAAAAATTAATTTTGCTTTAGCCTTCGATTGTATGGATTTAAAATAGCCCACAACATCTACAGTTTCATATTTGTGTTTATCAGTGTAATATTCTGCTTTGCTTATGCCTCTTGAGCCTCTAGAGGTCAGCGCTGCACTGCAGCACTGTGCAGCTCAGTAATAGGATGTGTTGTGTCCTGTTCATGCAGTAAAGCCTGGTGTACGTTACCGGGAGCTGGGAAACATCATTCAGAAACATGCGCAGGCTAATGGATTTTCTGTAGTGCGAAGTTACTGTGGGCATGGCATCCACAAACTCTTTCACACAGCACCCAACGTGCCACATTATGCAAGTAAGTATATTATGTTCATATCAACACACATACCAAGTGAGTAAGAGGAGCATATACACTATATTGCAAAAAGTATTTGCTCACCCACTCAAATAATTGAATTCAGGTGTTCCAATCACTTCCATGGTTACAGGTGTATAAAATCAAGCACCTAGGTCTGCAGACCGCTTCTACAAACATTTGTGAAAGAATGTGTTGCTCTCAGGAGCTCAGTGAATTTCTGCGTGGTACCGTGATAGGATGTCCAGTTGTGAAATTTACTAACTATTAAACATTTCAGAGTTAACTGTTAGTGGTATTATAACAAAGTGGATGCAATTGGGAACAACAGCAACTTAGCCAGGAAGTGGTAGGCCACGTAAAATCACAGAACGGGGACAGCGGATGCTGAGATGCATAGTGGACAGAGGTTGCCAACTTTGTACAGAATCAGTATCTATATATCTCCAAACTTCATGTGGCCTTCAGATTATCTCAAGAACGGTGCGTAGAGCGCTTCATGGAATGGGTTTCCATGGCCGAGAGCGGCATCCGAGCCTTTACATCACCGAGTGAAAAGCAAAGCATAGGATGCAGTGCTATAAGAGCAGTGGACACGTGTTCTCTGGAGTGACGAATCACACTTCTCTGTCTGGCAGTACTGATGGATGTGTCTGGATTTGGCAGTTGTCAGGAGAACGGTGCTTGTCTGACTACATTGTGCCAAGTGTAAAGTTTGGTGGAGTGGAGATTATGATGCAAAGTTGTTTTTCAGGAGTTGGGCTCGGCCCCTTAGTTCCAGTGAAAGGAACTCTTAATGCTTCAGCATACCAAGACATTTTGGATGATTTCATGCTCCCATCTTTGTGGGAACACTTTAGGGATGTGTTCTTCCTGATTCAACATGACGGCCTACCTGTACACAAAGCAAAGTCCATAAAGACATTGCTGAGCGAGTTTGGTGTGGAAGAACTTGAGTCCTGACCTCAACCAATAGAACACCTTTGGGATGAATGAGAGCGGAGATTGCGAACTTCTCGTCCAACATCAGTGTCTGACCTCACAAATGTGCTTCTGGAAGAATGGTAAAAAATTCCAATGAACACACTCCTAAACCTTCCCAGAAGAGTTGAAGCTGTTATAGCTCCAAAGTGTGGGCCAACATAATATTAAACCCTTTGGATTTAGAATTGGATGTTACTCCAGGGGAAGCTCAGTGGTTAAGCCATTGGACTACGGTTCGGAAGATCCCAGGTTCAAACCCCACAACCACCAAGTTGCCACTGTTGGGCCTTTGAGCAAGGCCCTTAACCCTCAACTGCTCAGATGTGTAATGAGATGAAAATGTAAGTCGCTCTGGATAAGAGCATCTGCCAAATGCCTAAATGTAAATGTTACTCAAGTTCATATGCATGAGAAGGCAGGCGAGTGAATACTTTTGGCAATTTGGTGTGGGTCACAGAACCCTAAACATACTTTATAATTGCGAGTCCTCTGGATATATGCATATATAGTACCAGTCAAAAGTTTGGATTTATTTTCTACATTCTATAACAATACTGGATTATTTTAAAACTAGGAAATGGCACACATGACATTAGGTAATTAAGTAACAAGTCATTTGTTATTCTAAGACATAAAGGTCAGATGTTCTGGAATAGTTCTTGCAAGAACAGTATTGTCAAGTGCTTTTGCAAAACACTTTAAGCACCATGATGAAACTGGCTCTCATGAAGACCATTCCAGAAAAGCAAGACTTGCCAGCCTTAGAAAGCACCAGTTACTTTACGTTAGAGCCGTTATAAATGCTTTAACAGAGCATAAGTTCAATTCAATTCACTTTTATTTATATAGCACTTTTAGCAATGGTCATTATCACAAAGCATCTTTACACAATCAAAAGAAAAGTTAGGGAAATGAGTTTGAAATTAAAATTTAAATGATCAGTTTGTCCCTGATGAGCAGTGAGAGGGCGGCAAGGAAAAACTCACTGAGATGGAAATAGACCCAACCAGACTCAACAGGGAACCCGTCCTCATTTGGGTGACATTAGATAGCAGCGATTGATCTGTAGTCATACTGAGTTTTAGGAAGTTAGTCAAGTTCAGTAGTCTTAACAGGAGACGTGTTTAAGTTAATATGGAGTCCACTTTCATTATTGGAGGCTCGGGTACAAAACTTTGTTGGAATTTCAGACCTGAACTATTGAGTGACTGCAGTCACAAGTCATCGGTCATAGGTAGCAGACACATCTCAATATTAACTATTCAAAGTAGATAAAAAAAGGAAATAAAAATTAGGAAACATCATGGAATTAGAACGCGTGTCCAAACTTTTGACTGGTAATGTACATATTGGATAGCCTGTCCCACTGAATGGCGAATTATATGTTATATGTGTTATATGTGTATAGAGAATAAAGCTGTTGGAGTGATGAAACCAGGGCATGTCTTCACGATTGAGCCCATGATCTGTGAAGGTAAGAGCCTAATAAAATCTCAAGCTTTAGATCAGACTTCTCAATTTGCTATGAATCATTTATACTAACCATACACACTAAAAGTGCTCTGGTTGACCAAGCAGAGTACATCAGTGAGAAATGGGTCTGTGTTATGGAATGTTATGACTTATATGCTGCTTGCAGAGGGTCTCTTGAGACTGTCAAACCAAATTAGCCATCAGAAAACAGGTTTTTATAAATCTCAGGTCAAGTAAGTAAAAAAAAAAAGATTTTTCTGTAACATACAATATTATTCGTCCATGTTATTTTGTACTGCACAACAGCCATCTGTTGCAGTTGATCAGGGCAACAAGCATGCCCCTTAAAATTTTTATAAGTGTAAAGGTAGAACAACTTGGTTTATGTGCTGCAACACAAGTCAGATTTTCACTGCTTGCAATATCTCTCTCTCCCTTGAGAACCTATTTGCAGCTCAACGCCGGTGTTGGTGCAGGCTTTCATTCCGACCAAACAGAAGCCACATCTGATTCCACCCGTTTGATTTTTGGCTTTAAATAGCTCATCGGGTGTGGCTATCGGCTGCTTGGTTGGAGCGAAAGCCCGCATTCACACTGGTTCTTTCAGTGATGTTACTCAATACTACTCTGTCACTGGTTAAGCAACTTATTTTAACAAACCTTTTTTTTTTTGACAATTTTTCTCACAGAAACACAGATTTTGTGTGTGTGGCAGTAGCTGAGGCACTTTTGGTGCTTTCTCAACTTAAATATTAAATAATGATAACCAAGCCAAGTTGTATTTTAACGTTAGCTTACCAGATCCTCACGATATTTATATGGGTAATTATTATTATATTCAATAGTGTCTGGACAATGGATTCCAAGAAACTGTTGTCTAACAAGCCATTAACATAGTATTGCAGAATAACAAGTAGCAATAATCCACTAAACAGCTTTCTTACAACCATAATTTTCTAATGATTGTTATACTTCCAGCTGAAAGAGAATTACTTGCTAGAAATTCTCTGTAACAAAATTCAGTTTTCCCGAACACAACTAGACATGTATAGCCATGTCTACTCTCTCTGAAAGGTTCAGGCAGAAGAACACGCCCACATCTTGAACAATGTACAAATACTAGGTTAAGAAAAAAATTTCTTCCTTTGAAAATCTGCAGTGCAAAGCTCCAGCCAGTGAGTTTTAAAGCGTTCTGCCGACTCCCAGCGTGAGGCTATGTGCTATAGATCAGGAGCAATTTGTCCCTTATCCATACTTTTCTTCTCCGTTCATTCTTACTGAAAGATCTTTTGTTCTATATTGTTTTTTTCTTTTTTCTTTTCTTCTTCCCCCAAACTTTTCTTTTTGAGGTTTACATCTTTGAATAAACTCTTTTGGTAATGGATTCTGGTAAAGTCTCCTTTTAGTCATCAGCCATGGTTGATGGTCTTCTGGGCTTTTTGACATTCCTGAGCTCAGCAGTGCCTTCTTTCTCTTTAAAAATGTACAAACTATATCTATATGCTATATCTTTGATGGGTTTGTTTAGAGTTTTCAGCCTAATGATGGTTTGCTTTCCTGGCAGTGACAAATTAACGGTGACCTTTTGTTAAAAGCTTGCAGTTAATTGAAATGTTGGGTCATTTTTCATTCAATTCACACTTCTGCAAATACTTGTATCACCTCTTCTAGTGTATGCTTCTTATCTCCCGATCCATTCTTCGTTTTTTTGTAAATATAGTAGTAATATACACATTTATATTTTTATCAGATACAGACACCACAGATCTTTGGGGGAAACATTCGTAATTTTACACAAAATGCTTAAAAAAATTTTTACAGGACATATGCTTTTATAAGCTTATCAATTTGAGTTTCAATACTCAAAGAAATATGAATAATTAGAAATGTAAATTATTGTTTGAAGTAAGACAGTATGAAATGCTGAAAAATGGCCATTTTTGGGGCACATATAAAATCATCTCTCTAAAAACGACTCAAGTAAATAACTTGAAATTTTTAGGGACACAAGATTGGTCACTTCCATGTTGCATAAACTTCAGAAGTAGCTTCTTTGGCTTACACATTTTCTGTATTATATGAATAACACAAAAAAAAATCATCAGCACCAATACTGTGTTTTGGCCGACAGGATTTCAATATTTTAATACTTAAATACCTTAATACCTAATTACTTAAAAATAAAGCTATATTTAGCTATGGTCATATGGTTATCATATGGTTGAATAAAACTTTTAGTGCTGTTGAATCAGAATCAACCACAATGCCCCAAAATCTAATTGAATCCAATTTGACAGTCTGTGTATACCTTGCATCTCTAAATAGCACACACCTGACCACAGAACAGGCAATTTGTCCAACTACATTTGGTCTCTTAAAAAGGGGGACCACCTAGAAAAAAATGCTACATTTTCTACACTGTTTACCCAATTTGGATGTAAATACCTTGGAATTAAACCTGAAAGCTAATTTTAATTTCAAATCCAATACACTCTGTTAACAGTACATTTATCCTGACTCTGTCTATAATCAGAGTATCAAATAACAAAAATGTTGATGCCAGTTTGAGAAGTTGGGTTGGGCTTTACACCAGGAAGTAAGCATGTCTGAAAACATCAGAAACCTTCCAGTTTTTTTCTTTCCAAGTATGCTTTGAATGTTTATAAACTTGGCCCTCTCCTCTATGCAGGTGGTTGGCAGGATGAGACATGGCCAGATGGTTGGACAGCTGTTACTCGAGATGGGAAACGCTCTGCCCAGTTTGAACACACACTTCTGGTGACCGAAACAGGTTGTGAGATTCTCACTCGTCGATTGGATGAAAACGGTCGTGCTCACTTCCTGTCACAGATGTAACATGCTCGGGTGAGAACATAGGCCCTTCCAGCAGTGGAGGACGCATCTGCTCCGCCCCTGTCACTGATCAGCCAATCACGTTGTGGTTCTCTCTTGGGCAGAAGATTATTGGCCAAGTGGCCATAGTAATGGATTGTCTGATTGGGCGAGAAGTGCAGATTTGTTTATTTATGAATTCGTCATCTGAACAATCGTAGGACTCAACTTGGATCTAATCAGACTGGAAGGCACCGACCTTCGACCTGCTTGCAGTGCCACAGTTTGTTTGGAAATTGTGCGTGTTTATGCGTGCATGTGTGTGTGTGTGTGTGCGCAAATAAGCACACATTCTTTATTGAATGAGCAGTGTGTAAGTTCAAGATTGTGTTTGTCCAAGTATGAATGGTAAGCAATGTCATGTGTTTCCAAATGATACCAAACAGACTGATTAATCAAATCTTATTGCATTTTTTTCTTTCCTTTCTGGTTTATCCCCAAATACTCCGTTTACAAAAGAGTGCCTCACTACACGCAATGTCTCAAGTTCTACCAGAGTGTATCAGACCCATCTGTTGTGACTTGTTTAAATATAAATATGTGAGGGTGTAATTCATTTGTTATTGGTTACTGTAGTACAGAACTGGTCTGTAGGGTTGATCTAACATTGCTAGGTTATTGGTCATTGGTGCTCAGTGTGTGTCTAAAACCCAGTCAAACCCATTTCATTGATCTGCCTTTCACTGATTCAAGTTGTATTAAAGCAGATTTGCCCTGTGGATTGTGTCCAAGTTGTTTGTTTTTGTGAGTAACCTGTGTGTCTGTGGTTCTGTCTGTTGACACATTCGTCAAGGTTCAGTTTGTAAATTTGTTTTGGGGAGTTTTAAATATCGTTTATACAAACTTGCAAATGCTTAATTAATTCTATATAAATAAAATGTTTCGTGTAATTTATTCAGCAACTGTCTTTTTCTCTGACGCCTTCTCTGGTCATTTTCAGAACTTTATTTATTATAAACTGCATAAACATGGTTTATTTGTTAATTGAATAGCTCAAATGGGGAAATGTTTATCCAGTGAGATTTGTGACAGCTGCAGCCAATCTTATACAATCAAAGGTTAGAGTTTAAACAATTCTATTGAAATATCTATTGTAATGGAATTATTACTTTTTGGATTGTTAAAATAGTTCAGGAATTTGCTGTTCAGTCTTTAGATTGTATTTGTTAAATATTGTTTGGATTAGAGTTTGTCAGTTGTCTTCAGTTCTCCAAAGATGTGCATGAATGGATATATTTCAAAGCCTGAAGTCCATTTCAGAAGGGATTTCCACATAATTAAAAGGAGCAGATTTTATTATTTTTTTTTCATTCATTTGCAGATTCTCCCAGGTCATTTTTATTAATCACTTAAAAAGGCCTTTGGTTCTTGTAAATAGGATGAGCTCTTAAAATGTAAGGCAGAAACTCATTTAGACAGATTCAGGATGGTTCGGATGCTACAAGAAAAATAAAGATTGTTACATAAGTAATGAAAAGCCAAGGTAATTAAAAACAGTTGAATGATGATCCATTTACCATTCTCCTTTTTTCATGAGTTCAATGGCATCATTGACTTGCTCAAGACTCATAGTATGAGTTACAAATTCATCCAGCTTTATATGGCCAGCCATGTAGTCTAGGACTAGCTTGGGAACAGAATCCTTGCACTTAAAGCCTGAGACACACAGATATACAAAGATCAACAAAAGCACATTTCCATTCAGTGGGCTTTGGTTAATGTTAGTATTCACCAGGTTACCTCCGAAAAGCGATCCCTTCCAGGTTTTTCCGGAAATTAGCTGAATTGGTCGTGCAGAGAAGTCACTAAGGTCTGTCCAGCCAACAATCACACTCACCCCCCATCCTTTAACACACGATTCAAGTGCAGTCCTCTTTAAAAAAAAAAAAAAAACTTGCATTTTGTCATAAAGAAAAAGACCAATATGCAAAAGTGTTATCACAGCTTACCATAACCGCCACATTGCCCACACACTCCAGGGAGAAATCCACACCTCCATTGGTCATTTCTGCCAGAACCTCACTCACAGGCTTATTGTGTGATTTGGGGTTCACAAATTCAGTGGCTCCAAGTACCTTTGCCTTTTCGAACTTCTGTTCGTTTATGTCCACAGCGATTATCCTGGAAGCTCCAGCATTCTTACAACCCATTACTGCAGCAAGACCTACGGCACCAAGCCCGAACACTGCACACACTGACCCGGGCTCTACCTATAGGACGATAGTATACATATATAAATTCTGTATATAAAGGCAATCTTAGTAGTATATATAAAAAACAGCACTATACGTACCTTGGCGGTGTTGATTGCTGCCCCATAGCCGGTGGTAATCCCACAGCCAAGCAGACAAACACGGTCCAGTCGGGCATCATCATTGATCTTCGCCACAGCAATCTGGTTCACGACTGTGTACTCAGAGAAGGTGCTGGTGCCAGTAAACTGCAGGACAGGCTTACCACGACAGGAGAAGTGTGTTGTGGTTTCTGACATCTCAGCATATCGGTCACTAGACCTGTGTACAAACAAGTTCACTGCCCTCTTCAACATTCACCTTTATTTATTTAATACAAGTCTTTAGTCAATAGGACTGATGTGTACTTGTGATGGCGGCATGGTGGTGTAGTGGTTAGCATTGTGTCCTCGCACCTCTCGGGTCAAGGGCTCGATTCCCGCCTTTGGGTCTGTGTGCGTGGAGTTTGCATGTTCTCCCCGTGCTTGGTGGGTTTCATCCCACAGTCAAAAGACATGCAGCTAATAGGTATTCCCAAATTGCTGGTAGTGTGCGTGTGTGCGATAGGCTCCAGGTCTCCCCAACCCTGTACAGGATAAGCGGTAATGAAATTAAATGTATGTGCACTCATGTAGTTTTCTTACCAGCCACGCTCACACAGGCTAGTCTTTGGGTTCTTACAGAACTTACACTCTCTACACTGAGAGAGGGCGAGGGGAATGACCTTATCACCTTCAAAAAAACATGATCATGAACAGCAGAGGTCAGTACACGGCAGGCAAACAAGCAGGAGCAATCCAGAGAAGCAGAGCGAATTGTGAACTTTGTGGGTGTACTTACCTGGTTTGAACTCAGTGACTCCAGGTCCAACACTCTCCACCACGCCAGCCGCCTCATGTCCAATTACAACAGGAAAGCCATCTTTATGTTTTCCGTCAAATAGATGGTACAAGTCGGTGTGACAAACACTGGTAGAAATGATCTACCAGACAGGACAGGATCATAGTACACCTCATAAAAAAATGTAATCTACGTATATAAATAAATAAAAGAATATTTATAGAATTTATTTATGGGAGCAACAGCAAAGTCATGAAGAAGAAATGTCCAACCTTGATACGTATTTCATTCTTTTGGGGTGGAGCCACTTCAATCTCCTCTATCACAAGAGGAGTATTGGGCTCCCAAGCTACAGCAGCTCGACATTTAATCACCTAGAAACACACACATGCGCAATATTGTGGTGTACTGAACAGAGACTGTGTTCGTCACATGTACAGTGTAATATGATTATGCACACTGCATTTTACAACCTTGTTTAATATTAAATGGATTAATGTTCCAGTGTTAGTATTTGGTACTGTAGGCACTGACGGAACTGTGGAACTGGTTACCAGCAGCTCTTATTGTTTTTCTGAGAACATCCTTCTGGGGGCCTTTGTTTCAACATTAACTGAACTGCTTCATATATATATATATATATATATAAAAGTAATTATTTACTTTTATGTACAATATAACATTGGTGTCATAGGTAACTTGAATTTAAAAAGCCTAAATGCAGTAACACTTGATTTCCATTTCAGAATTAATATACTGAACTAACTAATTAACTAAAGGTTAATATTTAAACACTGTTGCATTGTCTTTTTGCATTAACGAAATTACATTTATATATTAATATACATTACATTATGCCAAAATCGATAGGGAGAAAAGGGATTATGCAACAAAGGGTAAAGTAGCACTTCTGCGTTTGGTCAAAATACAGAATCAGAACACAAATGTCCATGATTGCTACTGTAGCTGCAGTCTATAATATACATTATATATAATGTGTTCAACATTATACAAGTTCTCAAAGCCTTGGTTACTGTAAGTTTCTTAAATGGAAACTTAATCAATTTTTCATGACAGGATTTAACTAATAAGCTTAGTAGGGTGAGTTCATTTCAAGTTTTCAGATACAAACAAATGGCAGTTATCGATACAACAGAAAGTGGCAACAAGACGTACCTTTCCTGCAGTGGCCATGTTTTATTACTGTCACTTAGCTGAGAGAGAGAGAGAGAGAGAGAGAGGGAGAACGAAAGAGAGCAAAAAGTTTTTGGCTCACAATTATATATCGCAATAAGGGGGCACCACCTTCCACTACCTCTCTCTAAGGAGGAGCTTCAGGCTATCCAACAGATTTATAACTTGATTAAGAAATAAGGAAGAGTAAGTATATAATTAATTTTGTTTAATCATTTATGTATAACTTGTGTAAGGTTGTGATAATGGCCAAATTGTAGCTTAGATCAGGGAAACGATGCATTGTGCAATTATATGAAGAAATTTTTCATGAATCAATGGAGACATATTTTACACGACATAAAAGCTTGTTTTCACTTGAACTGGCATTTTTCCACTGTCTTAATGTAATGTGTAATGGAGCTGATAAACAATTATGTGCAGATAAATTGCTGAATATTTTCCACCCTGCGGCCTTCTGCTCTGATTCCAACATCTGTACCATTTCTGATATGCCAGTTTAACTAAAGATACTTCTTTCCTTTTTTCCCCCGCATTTTTTTTCTTAACATAATACAATCATGCACTGCAACTAGATAAATGCTGAATTAATTATTATTGTATTATTGGCCCAACTTCTACAGTGGTATTTGTTCAGATAACATTGTTTTTGAAACCTCTGGTGACACAGAATAAAGAATAAACTAAAATTTTACTTCCCTTGAGATGCAATCACAAGATTTTATAAGATATATTTTTTTAAATAAAATATGTCTCAGTTAGCTTACACGTTATTTTAGACAATTTAGAGTTATATGCATGAGTCTGGTGTGTTTCTGCTTATTGTTATACTGAGGCACATTAGGCTTCATGTTACCGCACTGTACAGGAAGTAACAGGCTGGATGATTATAATCATATCTCCCTTTTTTCTCCACTGCTGTCTTGACTTTTGCCCAGCAACAGCATCTTTCTCTAACTAGATATAACTAAAATATCTTATAAAATTTATAACTTTTGTCTTTACAAGACCTTTTGAAATCAATATGTTTCTGTTAGCTTACAGGTTATTTTAGACAATTAGAGGTATATGCAGGCGGCGCGGTGGTGTAGTGGTTAGCACTGTCGCCTTGCACCTCCAGGGTCTGGGTTCGATTCCCGGCCAGGCTCGATTCCCGTCTCTGTGTGCATGGAGTTTGCATGTTCTCCCCGTGCTTGGTGGGTTTCCTCCCACAGTCCAAAGACATGTAGGTTAGGTTGATTGGTTCCCAAATTGCCCGTAGTGTGTGTGTGTGCCCTGCGATGGATTGGCACCCTGTCCAGGGTGTACCCTGCCTCCTGGGATAGGCTATAGATGATGAGTGAGTGAATGAGTGAGTTATATGCATGAGGCTGGTGTGTTTCTGCTTATCGTTATATTAAGGCATGTTAGGCTTCATGTTACCGCACTGTACAGGAGTTAGCAAGCTGAATGCTCATACCCATATCTCTCTTTTTTCCCAATGCTTGACTTTTGCCCAGCAACAGCGTCCTGCTCCACCCCAGCACACACGGCCTCGCAAGCGCTTAGGTGATGAAAGTATGACAGTGAAGGAGTAGTGAAACGTCAGTACTTGGTAAGTTAAGGGATATAAAAATGTCCGAGTTAGTTTGGTATCAGAGCCGTTAATGCTCATCTATGAATGTTATATCGGTTAACTTATCTGTATGAAAACTGAATTGAGTAAATACCTGCTTTACTCATCATTTAAAACATCACTCCAAATATGTAGTTACTCCTGGGAATGACAAAGTAAAATGAAAATGAAAACATAATTGGAAAAAAAAAACCTCTTTTGGAACACTGTGTAGCTTTCATCTATCACTGATTTCCAGAAACACATTTCTAGTCTTTTATACTCTGGTGGTATATAGCCTTAATAATATCCTTCATCATAACTAGATATTTTGTGTCATACTAGATATTATCATTTTTGAACAAGCTGTTGAAGTTGCAGTGGTGTTGAAGGAGACTGTAGTTCCTGAGGTCCTGGGTGACTGTTCAACAGTTTTAGGAGTGATGATAGACAAGTTAGGTCTGTGCTCTGGACATTTAATTAGAAAAAAACGGCTGGACGTACACCTTTATTGAAGCCATTCAAACATTCCAACTTGTTTTTATTAAAAAATAATAATAATTTAAAAAAAAAAACCTTGAAGCAACTACAAGAATAAACTACAATGGGAGACAACTTTTTGGAATAGATTTAAAGTTGGGCTAAGTCAACCATAGAGAAATATAATTAATCGAGCCCACAATCAAGACTACTTGAGCTGACTTAACTATATTATATTTTTTAAGTAAAAAAAACTGTGCAACTTGTTACTAAACCTTTTTGCACTGAGGCGGTGTGTAAAAGTCAGTGCCCCATGGTTTAATTCTGTTTTTTTTTTTGTGTAAAACATAATAAAATGATCTGATTTTATCAGGCCTTGTATTAGGCAAATACAACCCCAGACGAGCAAGAACATATATCTTTTTTCACCGTGCATTTATTTATTAAACAAACATGAAGCCAAAAAGAATAAAACGTGTGCGTAGTACTAAGTACCCCATTATTGTTTTTACTGGTTTTATGAGGGCCAGCTGCAGCCAGGTGCTGCTAATCATCAGCCCTTGATTAATTTATTAATTATTTGGCAGTTTGCTGGTCTGGAGCATTCAGGTGTGTGTTAACACAATGCCAAGAGGGAAAGACATAAACTATGGTCTTAGAGAAGCAATTATGCTTTAATATCTTTAAATATGCTTTAATTATGCTATAAATCAATCTGGAAAGCGTTATAAAATCATTTCCAAACTACTTGGAGTTCAACATTAAGTGAGGAAGATTATTCACAAATGAAAAGCATTCAAGACAGTTGCCAATCTTCCCACGAGTGGGCATCCCAGCACATTCACTCTGAGGTTAGACTGTGCAATGCATAGACAAATACAAGGGGGAAAAAAGAGCTACATCTCATTCCCTACAGGCCTCACTGAAAATGCTAAATGTTAGAAAAAAGGAGACTGAACATGTAGTTTGCTTGGAAGGGTTGCCACAAGAAACTCTCCTGTCTAAAAATAACATGGAAGCATGAATTCGTTTTGCAATTCTGCATCTAAACAAACCACAAGGCTTCTGGAACAATGTCCTATGGACCAGTGAGACCAAAGTGAAATCTTGGGCACCTTGCAGTCAGCACCTCAATGATTAATATCATCAAATAAATGTTCATATCACACAAAGATAACCAGAGTAAATACGAAATGCAGTTTTTAAACAATGATTTCATTGATTAAGGGAAAAAAGCTGTCCAAACTTGCCTGGCCCTATGTGACAAATAATTGACCCTAAACCTCATAACTGGTTGTGCCGCCCTTAGCAGCAACAACTACAATCAAGCAATTCAGATAACTGGCAATAAGTCTTTCACATCGCTGTGAAGAAATTTTGTCCCACTCTCCTTGGAGGGTTTTCAAATGTGAAATATGCCTAGGCGCCTCCAAATCCTTATATATATATATTTTTTATTCAGAGGATCATTATCCAACAAGCACTTAAGCTTGATGTCACAAACTGATGGCCAGACATTCTCCTTCAGGATTTTCTGGCAAAGCACAGAATTCATAGTTCCATTACTTAAGGCAAGTCGTCCAGGTTGTACTCTTTGAGAAATGTTGAGTTAGTTTTATGCCAGATGTAACAGGATGCACACCTTCCAAAAAGTTAAACTTGTCTCAATGTTCCACAGAATACTTGCCCAAAAGTCTTTGGGATGAGCCATTGTGTTCTTGTTGGTCAGCAATAGCTTTCGCCCATTTTTGCCCAGTCTCTTTCTTATTGTTGAATCATGAACACTGACCTTAACTGAAACTACTGAGGCCTGCAATTCTTTAGATATTGTTCTGGGTTGTTTGTATGAGCTCCTGGATGAGTCGGGGAAGCTTTACCACTATTCCGAGTTTTCTCCATTTGTGGATAATGGCTCTCTCTGTGGTTTGCTGAAGTCCCAAAGCCTTAGAAATGGCTTTGTAACCCATTCCAGACTGATACAGTACATGTCAGTTACTTTGTTTTCATTAGTTCTTGGATTTCTTTAGATCTCAGCATGATATTTGAGATCTTTTAGCATGCTTCACTCTGTAGGACTGGTTCTGGCTACATGATTTCTTGAGTGGTAATCACACCTGAGAGGGGAGGGGAATTACTTTTTCACATAGGGCCAGGTAGATTTGGATAGCTTTTTCCCTTAATAAATTAAATGACAAACTTTTGATATTTACTCAGGTTATATATTAAATATATAATAATTTCTTTGATGATCTCAATCATTAACAAGTGTGACAAATATGAAAAAAATTACTAATCAGGAGATAATCAAGCAAATACTTTTTCACAGCATTGAAGTAGTGCATTTTTGTTTAATAAATATTTTTTAAATTATAAATAATCTCACAGTGAAATATACAGTGGTGTGAAAAACTATTTGCCCCCTTCCTGATTTCTTATTCTTTTGCATGTTTGTCACACTTAAA
>JAOVVA010000041.1:11712738-11738377 GCA_028565275.1 Leiocassis micropogon
AAAAGCTGCACTGAGGTCGAGTAATACAAGCATAGTTACACAACCCTGATCAGAGGCCAATAGGAGGTCATTTACTATTTTAACGAGTGCTGTCTCTGTGCTGTGATGAGGCCTAAATCCTGACTGATACAGTTCATATATGCTATTTCTATGTACATATGAGCATAGCTGCTCCGCTACCATCTTTTCCAGAATCTTAAAGATGAAGGGGAGGTTTGATATCGGCCTGTAATTGGACAGCTGACAGAGGTCGAGGTCAGGCTCTTTATGGCCAGGTTATCTAAGATGGCATGCTTTAAGGGGTGGTCACGTGACCCGGAGTTAGATGGCTGCATAAGTTTTTTGCTCCGCTCGACTTTGTTAATAAATCACGCTTTTTCCTCCGAATTCTTACTTAACTTTGTTGAACATGACTATAAACATGTCGGACACAACTTCTGATAAGGATTTTCCCATTTTTGCATCGACACGTTCGCAGAAGGCTAAAGAAAAGGAGGCGAAAAAGCCTACTGTTCATGCGCCCTCGCCAGATGCTAACATTAGCACCGCTGAACCGCACCTGGACATGTCAGTGATTCTGTCAGAAATAAGGGCTAATGGATCACGTCTGGATGGAATCACAAGTCATCTGGAGGGTATTGCCAATTCTGTTTCTTGCCTTCAAAATTTGTTTACCGCTCTCTCTGAAAGAGTCACTGGCACTGAATCACGTCTGGAAGAAGCCGAACGGAGGATTTCATATGCCGAGGATTCGGCGACAACTACGCAAAGGCAGGTGACTAACTTGAAGACAATGGTGGACCAACTGCAGGCCAAAGTAGATGACCTTGAAAACAGAGGCCGCCGCAAGAATCTGAAGATTGTGGGCCTGCCGGAGAAAGCCGAGGACTCTGGCCCACTTCCGTCGTATCTTCGAGACATGATCCCAAAGTGGTTGATTTTCCTGTACTGGATATTGAAAGGGCTCATAGATCCCCCACTTTCGCGTCTGCCAATCAGAATCCATCTCCAAAAAGCATCTTAGTTCGGTTCCTGAGGTTTACCGATAAAGAAGCGATATTGAAAGCAGCCATGAAGAAGACGATAACGCATAATGGATCGGAGCTTCGATTCTATTTGGATTTGTCAGCTGGTGTGCTGCAGAAACGCCATGAGTTCGGGTCTGTGGGGAAAGCTTTTGCTGCCCGTGGTTTGTATCGAGGGTTTGCCTATCCTGCCCGGCTCAGATGTCTGCATAACGGAAAGATTCGCCTGTTCAACGATCCGGACTCAGCCAAGGCATTTTTGGACTCTTTGGATAGCTAGATTTGACTCTTGGCTGAAATACACACTTTGACTTTCGGTGAAATATTTTATTATGCCATTGGACAAGTATGTAGGGCATTTTCTAAGGTAATATTCAGAAGGCTGCTGTCCACCACAGAGGGTTGTAACATTTTATACATTTTACGTTTGTGGTGGATGTGTAAGTTATTGGTTATGTTTATTTAATGTTACCTTCTTATTCTTCCTACTATTATTTATTTTTATTTTAGTTGTATTTATTTTTACTTATATTATATGTATATATATATATATATATATATATATATATATATTTTTTTTTTTTTTTCATTGTGAGATTATTGTATATATAATAATTATATTGTGTATATAATAATGTTCATCTAAGATTGTATTTGCCTAATACTAAGACCCACTACGATCAGATGATTTCTATTGTGCTTTTACACACTGTGTATAAGGCCAAAAAAATATGGCCTTATACACACTCATACACACTTGCATACACAGAGGCTCATACACACTTGCATGTATATATGCATACACATTTAGATATATGAAACCTGGTACACATTTATATCTCATTCAGCTGAACAACTTTTGCCATGCATGTCATGGGCTCTAGTCAACAGGAAGTCAGTACTCCGCCTAGAGGATTTTTTTACAATCACCACCAAACTGGGCCAATATGATCTCACGACATTGAATATTGAAAATTGCGAAGGGTTTTTTGATATCACAGACGGTTCAGCCATGACAATGCCTTAAACTTATGCTGAAAAGTGGCTAAAAACTTGCTGAGTGACATCATATTGAATGACATCACATTGAGAGACATCATATTGAGTAACATCATATTGATATGCGTTTTTTCAGCATCTGGGACTTTTTGGAGGTGTTAACATAAAATTTGCCTTATTTATTTTATAATGATATTGGCATATCCTGTGATGGATTTGATACACGTGTGGCACCACAGAATGATAGACACTAGGCGAGGTCTTACGGAAACAGGGTAATTTTATTTGGAAAAGCAAGGAAGGAAAGGGCTTAAGCTCCTCTTGCTGACTGGCCAAGTGGCCCCTTCCCAGCTCACCTCGGGTGCGGCCACAGACAGAGGTCAATCTGACAACTGGTGGCTGAGCAGCTTTCCTAGCTGGAAACAGAGGGCCTTGACGTAAAGAACAGCAGGCTTTTCCTCTTCTGCAATAGGTTCATAAAGGCTGGCTCTTAGCAAGAGTTAAAGTGCTGCAGAAGCTAGTGCACTCCTATTGCGGCAGTTCTTAATGTGGTAATCAAGTGGCGGCGTTTTAAGTCCCCGGGGCGCATGACATCACACCTCTCGCATGCCACTTATCGCACTTATCCCTGCCTTGTTTTTATAGCACAGGGAAGCCCAAGATCCATTATAGATAATTATTATTCACCAGCCAGTCCCTTTTCCAGCGGCCTCTTTATAAACCTACACCTACTGTAAGTAGTGAGCCTACGGAGTGAGCAAGGACGACAACAGAACGAGGTGCATGCCCATAACTGGCACAAACTGTGACAGTCCCCTTTAATTGCATGTGCCCAATGTCTTTCTGATGCATTCAGGTGGTGATGGCACAGCCACTTGAACCTGATCATCGTTGCTTGCAAGTATATTTCACATTTGTTTAGCTTAGCAAAACTTTTTATTAAGTTTACTTTAACCTTATTTAGAAATATAAAATAATGTATCTAATTGACTAGTGTTTGTTGAACAATAATTTTTCTACAAAATCTACTAGAAGTTGTTTTTTACTTCACCAGCAACTTTTCAGATCAGACTCCTTTCACCTCAAATTGCACATGAATAATCATATAACTGAGACAAATTGTGATTGCTTTTTGATTTCGTAGTGCTCTAAACCTACATTTTATCATTCAGAGCTGATAATAAATATCCCGCAGGCTCATTTCAGTAAATGAGATAAGTCATAACAATAAAACCCAAAACATTAAGCCCAAATTCCCCTTTGCCTATTCGAGCAGCTCTGGACCTCTGGGCTGACCCCACAGGACTTCTGTGTGTGCTATGGTGCCTGGCACTGGGATGTTAGCAGTGGATCCTTTGAGTATGGTGGTTTGGAAGGTTGCGCCACCATGGATTCAACTTATTTGTCCAGCTCATTCCATGGATGCTCAAACAGATTGACATCTGGGGAATTTGGAGTCCAGATCAACATCCTTTAACCTTATGCCTGCTAAGTACCATATGTGACAGACTGTGTGCACTGGGTGTTCTGGGGCCTTTGTTTCCTTTATCAGCATTTTGTCATGCATTGGCTGTTCTGTGGGATTTGACCGAATGGACTGGACTCTGGATCACACAGGCCTTAGGTGCCCATGATTCTGTCACCTGTTTACTGGTATATAGATGATAATCAGTGTTACTCAATTCATCTGGCAGTGGTATTAGTGTTGTGATTGCTTGATGCATAACTGGGCACATAAAACCCCTCTACTCTGAGTTGTAGCAATTTCATACTAACTTGTACATTTTGGTTGTACTTTTGGTGGGTATGACTAATAACCATGTTGCTTCGGACTGGAGCATAATTTACAAGCATTTACCTAAACTTGCCCTAATTAGAGTATATTATAATGTCAATTGTAAAGCAGATTCACATCACATCACAGGCCAAGGAAGAACATCAGAGACATTCAGAAACCACATATAATGCTGCAAGGAATGGAACAGGGATTAATCTGAGCCACCAGAGTGACTCTAAGGTGTGCTAGGAAAAGGGATCTACATCAGAATTGTAGAGTTTGTTCAGTAGAGTAGAGAAGCTGGGAACTGACGTGGGCCAAATGCAAGGCCTGAGACCAGGGTGTGGTACTTCCTGTTAGGATCCTATCAATGTAGCAGTTATAGAAGATCGGAACCTTAAGCACCTATGGTGATAAGGTTAAGCACCTGAATGTTAAAGTGACAGACATATGACAAGTCCTGTGTAATGTGAATGCCAAGGTACTACAATTTGTCTAAACTCTCTACTGGCACAAAGTAAAACATGAAGGTGGTAGCTCCTCTCTGATATATTCTGTAGTCTACTGTCAACTCCTTATTCTTGCTGATGTTAAGAAGGAGGTTCTTCTCCTGGGATCATATCAGTCAGCATTTAATTTCCTCCATGTAGATCTTTTTGTTATAATTAGTGATCAGGCCCACCATAACAATGTTCTCAGGCAGCGTGACAGTGGCAGAGTTGAAATAGACATAAAATTAGTGTATAAGTGTATACTGAGTAAAGCAGGGGGCTCAGGATACAACACTGAGGGGGCTCCTGCGCTGAGAATAAAGGAGGATTAGATTTGTCTGCTCACCCATATTGCTTATGTCTGGAAGTTGGAGATCCACAGACCCAAGTCCTCCAATTTCGTGGTGAGTTTGGAGGGGATTAAATACTAAAGACTGAGCTGTAATCAACAAGCAGCCTTTTAACAGAAGTTCCCTTTCTGTGTTCAGGTGGCTCAGGACTGTAGTAGGATATGTGTGTGATGGAATTATTCTCTTTAACATTAATAGTAATCAGTAGAATCAGTTAGCTAAAAGCAGATGATGCACTGCTGGCCAGTTTATGAGAAGTTGGGTTGAGCTTTGAAGTAAGCATTTGTCTGAGAATGTCAGAAACCTTCTAGTTCCCAAGTATGCTTGAATGTTTATAAACTTGGCCCTCTGCTCTGTGCAGGTGATTGGCAGGATGAGACATGGCCAGATGGTTGGACAGCTGTTACTCGAGATGGGAAACGCTCTGCGCCTCACTACACCACACAATGTCTCATGAACTTCTACCGGAGGGTACAAACCCGTCTGTTGTGACTTGTTTAAATGAATGATACCTGAGGGTGTAATTCATTTGTTATTGGCTAATGTACATAACTGTTCTGCAAGGTTGATCTAACATTGCTAGGTTATTGGTCATTGGTGTTCAGTGTGTTTAAAACCCAGTCAAACACATTTCATTGATCTGCCTTTCACTGCTTCAAGATGTATTAAAACAGATTTTCCATGTGGATTGTCTCTAAATCCACATGGAAAATCCACATTTCCTCCCAAATGTAAGTAACCTGTTTGTCTGTGTTTCTGTGTTTTTAAAATAGTTTTGGGGAGTTTGAGATATTGTTTATACAAACTTTCAAATGCATATGTAAAATTCCATATAAATTCCAAAATGTTTTATACGGTCATTTTCTTTGATCCCTTCTCTGTCTGGTCCTTTTTCAGAACTTTACTGTTTACTATAAACCTTCCATAAAACATGGTTTGTTTGGTAATTCAATAGTTCAAATTGGGAAATGTTTATCAAGGGAGATTTCTGGCAGCTGGAGACCGTCTTATTATATAATCAATGGTTAGAGTTTAAAAAAACTACTGAAATATCTAAGGAATTATTCCTTTTTTTTTATTGTTAAAATGTTTCAGAATATACAGAGGATGTTTTAAATTTGCTGTTCAAGATTCAGATTGTCGAGGGTCAGTCAAAAGGTATCTGCACAATCTAATGTAATTAACTTTTAATAAAGACAAATATGGCGGCACGGTGGCTTAGTTGTTAGCACTGTCGCCTTGCACTTCCAGGGTCTGGGTTCGATTCCTGTCTATGTTCAATTCCTGCCTTCGTGTGTATGGAGTTTGCATGTTCTCCCCATGGTTGGTGGGTTTCCTCCGGGGTACTCTGGCTTCCTCCCACAGTCCAAAGACATGCAGATTAGCCTAATTGGCATAAAAAAATTACCTGTAGTATGTGAATGAGTGTGTATGTGTGTGCCCTATGATGGATTGGCACCCTGTCCAGGTTGTACCCCACCTCAAGCCCTCCTTGTTTCTGAACTACGTACACCCACAGACCACAAAAAAGAAATCACTACACTCTTTTTTTTGTGCAAATTTAATTTAACTGGAGTGCGGATCATTTTGACTAACTTATTTGGATTAGAGCTTGTTAGCTGGCTTCAGTCCTCCAGACATGCATGTGACTGAGACACATGCACTTCCTCGTGTTGTTTAAGGTTTCAGAAGGGAGTTCCACAAGAGAAAAGCCGATATTTCTTTGGAGCTTAGCATTTGGCAGATTCTATCAGGTCATTTTATTAATCACTTAAGGAGGCTTCCCATTAAAATGTAAAACATAATTGCATTTGCATTTTTATTAGCACGTATAACTATTTTATATAACAGTATCCACTCTGTAGGATTTATATAATCACGTTATAATTGGACTGGAAAATCTAATTTCACTTGGTGGGTTATGAGCTTATAATGGCATACAGGCATTCTCCTTTTTTCATAAGTTCAGTGGCATCACTGACTTGCTCAAGACTCATAGTGTGAGTTACAAATTCATCCAGCTTTATACGACCAGCCGTGTAGTCTAGGACTAGCTTGGGAACAGAATCCTTGCACTTAAAGCCTGAGACATAGAGATATGCAAAGATCAACTGAGACACATTTTCCTTTTTGTAGTCTTTGGTTAATGTTAGTATACACCAAGTTACCTCCAAACAGTGACCCGTTCCAGGTTTTTCCAGCAATAAGCTGAAATGGTCGTGCAGAAAAGTCACTAACATCCTTTAACACATGACTCAAGTGCAGTCCTTTTAAAAAAAATAAAATAATAATAATAATAATAATAATAATTCTGTTGAATTTTGTCATAAAGAAAAAGACCTATGCACAAAAGTGTTATCACAGCTTACACGTTTTTAATTTTGAAGTTTTTTGCATTAATTTGTGATCTGATCTTCATCTAAGTTAATAGTATTGACAAATATAATGTGCCTAAAATAATAACGTAGGAAAAATTCAGATCTTTCATGTCTTTATTAAGCACACTAAATTCAACATTCAAAATGGTAGTGGAAAAAGTAAGTGAGTCCTTAGAATTAATAACTGGTTCCCCTTTCCTTGGCAGAAATACCCTCAACCGGGCGCTTCCTATGTCTATCAGACCTGCGCATTGGAATTTTAGCCCATTCTTCCTGGAAGAATTGCTTTAGCTGAGTCATATTCTTTGGACGTCTCATGTGTATGGCTCTCTTCAAGTCATTCCATAGCATCTCTAGTGGGTTGAGCTCTGGGCTCTGACTTGGCCAAAAGGTGGATTTTGTTTTTCTGAAGCCATTCTGTTGTGAGCTTGCTCTGTTGTTTGGGGTCATTGTCCTGTTGCATCCCCCAACTTCTACAGAGTTTCACCTGACATATAGACATTCTCAAATTATCCCGAAATATTTTTTGATACACTTGGGAATTCATCTTCCCCTCAATGACTGCAATCTGCCCAGGCCCTATTGCAGCAAAACAGGCCCAAATTATGATGTTTAATCTGCCATACTTTACGGTTAGGATATTGTTTTTATGATAATATGCAGTGCCCAGTTTACGCCAGATATGGAGTGTGTGGAGTGTTAATGTGCTCTTTCACAAACTTCAGGATTGCAGCAATGTTCCTTTTAGTAAGCTTCCTTTGTGGTGTCCTGCCATGTCCTGCTTGTTCAATGTTTTACGAACTGTAGACTCATAAACAAATTTTTGACTGTCACTCAGGGTTGTTTCTTTACCTCACTGATGAGTCTTCGTTGTGCTCTTCGGGTCCTTTTGGCTGGACGCCCACTTCTTGGTACAGTAGCCACAGTCTCAAAGTGTCTCCATTTGCCTAACGGGAGACTGGTGAAAATCTTTAAAATCACTTTGTAACTCTTTCCAGCTTCATGTAAACCAATAATTCTTGATCGCAAATCCTTTAAAAGCTTTATCGATGCATGGCTCACATGACCGTATTCTTCTTGTGTGTTTTTTATCAGTCAAAGTAGTCCACACCTCCTAACTAATTTTCTTATCAAGACTCCAGGTATGTTAACAGCTAACTTCAGTTAGTTTTCTTTTAGGTCATTACCTCAAGGATTCACATACTTTTTCCACTAGCACTATGAGGTTTCTATGGTCGTTGTCAATAAAGACATGAAAGATCAGAATTTTGTTTGTTATTATTTTAGATACTTTACTTAGATGAAAATCAGATCACATTTTATGACAAATTAATGCATAAAACCATGAAATTCCAAATTCCAAGTTTAACATACACTACTGCTACTACAGCACTATACATACCTTGGCGGTGTTGATTGCTGCCCCGTAGCCAGTGGAAATCCCACATCCTAGCAGACATGCACGATCCATATAAGCATTATCATGGATCTTGGCCACATCTATCTGGTTCACGACCACGTACTCAGAGAAGGTGCTGGTTCCCACAAACTGCAGGACAGGCTTACCACGACAGGAGAAGCGTGTTGTGGTTTCTGACATCTCAGCATATCGGTCACTAGACCTGTGCACAAATAAATGTGTCCCTTCAACATTTACCTTTATTAAGTCTTTAGTCAATAGATCCTGAATTTGGACATGTTGCATAAGTTGCATAACTTTACAAGCCTCTTTATTACAGCATGCTAATTAGTTTCCTGTGTACATACCACATGCATGGCTAAATATGTATCTTGCTCACTACCCTGCACATACAGCTTCATTGCTATTTTGCACGCATTGTGCACTCGTGTAGTTTTCTTACCAGCCACGCTCACACAGGTTAGTCTTTGGGTTCTTACAGAACTTGCACTCTCTACACTGAGAGAGGAAGAGGGGAATGACCTTATCATCTTCAAAAAACATGATCATGCACAGCAGGGGTCAGTAGACTACAGGCAAGCAAGCAGGAGCAATCCAGAGAAGCACACTTTTAGATGTTCTTACCTGGTTTGATTTTGGTGACTCCAGGTCCAACACTCTCCACCACGCCTGCCGCCTCATGTCCAAGTACAACAGGAAATCCGTCCTTATGCTTTCCCTCAAATAGATGGTACAAGTCTGTGTGACAAACACCGGTAGCAATTATCTACCAGACATGACAGCATGAAAGCAACAGCAGTCTTCAAGTCATGAAGAAGAAATTTCCAACCTTGATATGTATTTCATTCTTTTGGGGTGGAGCCACTTCAATCTCCTCTATCACTAGAGGAGTATTGGGCTCCCAAGCTACAGCAGCTTGACATTTAATCACCTAGAAACACACACATGCACAATATTGTGGTGTACTGAACAGAGACTGTATTCCTCAGAGGCATAGTGAAATATGGTTATGCACACTGCATTTTACAACTTTGTTTAATATTAAATGGGTTACTGACAGTGGAACTGGTTACCAGCAGCTCTTTTTTCTAAGAACATCCTCCTTCATATTTTTCAGTATGTCCTATATAACATTGGTGTCATATTTAACTTGAATTTAAAAAGTCTAAATGCAATAACACTTGGTATCCACTTAAAATTTAGGTTAATAATTTGAACACAGCTGGATCGTGGTTCCTAAAATAACCAAAAATATACAGTACATTATGCCAAAATTGATAATCAGGAAATCGGTTATGCAACAAGTGGTTAAGTGGGACTTGCGTGTTTTGAAAAAAATACAGAATCAAAACATTAATGTCCATAATTGCCACTGTAGCTGCAATCAATTTCTTTAACCATGTTCCACTTTATACAGTGGCAACAAGTATAGTACTTAAACCCCTGGTTACTGTAAGTTTCTTAAACTGAACCTTAACCAATTTTTCATGGCAGGATTTAACTAACAAGCTTAGTAGGATGAATTCATATCAGTCTTTCAGATGCAAAATAAGAGCAGCTATCGATACTACAGAAGTCTCTCTCTAAGGAGGAGCTTCAGGCTATCCATCAGATTTATAGGAAGATTAACAAATGTCACATTGCTGAAATACTATAAATATATAACTTATGTATAACTTAGTGATAAGAGCCAGATCATAGCTAGGAGTAGGGAAGAGATGCATTGTGCAATAATACAATGGAATTTTTCATCAAGTCAATGAAGACTTGTGTTTTTACCTGAGCTGACATTTTCCCACTTTTTTAATGTAAAGTGTAATGAAGATGCTAAACTATTATAATAAAGTGCTGAATAGTTTCCCTATAGCTGTCTACTTCTACTGATATGCCAGTTTAAGTAGTCTTCTTTTCTTTGCCCTGCATTTGTTTCTTAACATAATATTGAATATGAGCCAAGAGCTGGATGATTTTATAATAATTATTACTACATTGACACTAGCATGCATACCATTTAGAGTTATGCAATCTCTAAAACCTTTTCATGCACTAGCCAAAGTGTCTCCGCTGAGCCTTTTAAGAGAACATTTGTTAGGTCTTTCGGAAGCAACATTAGATGCATTATTTTAAATGCAAAAGCATACCATTTATGTTCTGTTCTTAAATGTCTGTTCTACAAACAAAACAGTTTCCTCTGCTCAGTTTCACGATAAAATGACATTATAGAAGATGATGGAGAAATAGGGAGATGAAGAAATGAAGCTTATGCCTATTACGTGTATTATTTTCTCCTTGTCCCATCAGGGCAGCTCTGGCCCCACTGGGCATGACTTCACAAGACATCTGTGTGTGCTGTTGTGTCTGGCACTGGGTTGTTAGCAGCAGATATTTAGACTGCTATGGGCAAGGTTGGGCCTCCACTGATTGGACTTCTTTGTCCGGATCATTCCATGGATGCTTAATCAGACTAATATCTGAAGAATTTGGAGTCCTGATCAACAACCTTGAACCATTTGCCTGTTAAGTCCCATATGCTACAGGCTGTGGTGCACTGGGTGTTCTGGTGCCTTTCTGACTTTTGACTTGACTTTTTTTTTTTTGCATTTTGTGCTACATTGGCTTTTCTGCGGGATCGGATTAGGTGGGCTGGCCTTTGATCCCCACAGGCATAAATAACCCCTAGGTGCCCATGATCCTGTCACCTGTTTACTGGTATTTAATTGAAAATTAAAATTAAAATTTAATGTTATTCGATTCATCAGGCAATGGTATTAGTGTTTAGCATAAGTAGGTACATAAAAAACCCTCTACTCTGCTTTCTTTGTTGTAGTAAATTTCATACTGCCCTGTATTTTTGACTCTACTTTTTTTACATCCCATTCAGATTGTTTCTGAAACTATTGGTATTTTCCTGTATGTTTGTTTCACAGTTTGGCACTAACAAAGTCGTATCTTGACCACCACTTGTGAAACGTTTAGGTGTCTCATGACAACAAAATGCTCACACTACATCAGCATTGTCATTTTCCCCTAGAGGAAGTTCCACAATCAAGACCCTAAAAGTCCTGGCAAAATGTAGTTTCGTTGGACTTCACTTAACTAAGAAGCATAAATTGAAAAAAAATTTTATCTAACATTTAGGTCGATAAATTCAAACTTTTGTGAATTGTTGATTGATCGCTTTCAATTTCCAAATTTTCTGCATTTCAGGGCCAAATGGCAAGTGTGATGTGAAGCCCCAAAGCAGGTAAACAGTGGACATGATTAATACCCATGTTGCTTGGGACTGGAGCATAATTGACAATCATCTACACAGACTTGCCCTAATTCTGCCAATATAATGCCAATTGTAAAGCATATCACATTCCTGTTCAGCAACTATCTGTGATGCTGCAGGGAAAGAAACAGAAAGTAATCTGGGCCATCGGAGACCTGTTAGAAAAAGGAAGGCTCCATCGAGGTGTGATCAAAGGAAGAACATAATCACACAGAGGTTCTGGCCGTTCAGCCTAGTAGAGGGGAGACACTGCATCAAAACAGTAGAGGAGCTGTGTAACACAGGGCTTACCTGACTGCAGATGAGAACAGTCCACTGATCATATGGCTGAGATGCTTTACTATCTTCCAGGTCTAGATCCAGCACAACTTGCTGCATATTCAGTACATTGCAGGTCAGAGAGCTTAGTGTGGATTGTGTACTCAGCTGATCACACCACCTTTGGGAAAGCATTATTATCTAGTGTGATGCTGTTCTCAAGCCAGGGTGTGATGCTTCCTGTCAGTTCTTGATGCTGCACTTATAAAAATTCCTTGGCACCTCAGAGGATAGTGTTAAGTCCCGTAAGCATCTAAGGTGGTAAAGATGCTGACAGGAATATGACAAGTCCTGTGTAATGTGGGCTCCAAGGTACCACAACCTGTTGACCTGTTGATGATGACAGTTGATCATTAAGGTGGTAGATCCTCTCTGCTCTGTTCTGTATTCACCTATCAATTTCTTTGTGTTGTGATGGAAAGAAACGGGTTCTTGTCCTGGCATCAGATCTGCAAGTATTTAATTTTCTCCAAGTAGACCTTCTTGACATAACAGTGAATGTATAAGTGTATAATGAGTAAAGCAGGGGGCTCAGTAAACAACAACAGCGGGATCAACTGTTAAGAATGAAGGAGGGTTAGATTTGTCTGCTCACCTATATTGCTTATGGTATGCCTTTCAGGAAGTTGGAGATCCATGGATCCAGGGCCTCCAATTTGGTGGTGAGTTTGGAGGGGATTAAATATTAAATACTGAGCTGTAATCAACAAGCAGCCTTTTAACAGAAGTTGTCTTCCTGGGTCCAGATGGCTCAGGACTGTAGTAGGATATGTGTGATGGAATTGTTCTCTTCAACAATTAACAATAATTAATAGAAACAGTTAGCTAAAAGCAGACGATGCACTCTTGATACCAGTTCATGAGAATTTGGGTTGGGCTAGGAAGTAAGCATGTGCCTGAAAACATCAGAAACCTTCCAGTTTTTTCTTTCCAAGTATGCTTTGAATGTTTATAAACTTGGCCCTCTCCTCTATGCAGGTGGTTGGCAGGATGAGACATGGCCAGATGGTTGGACAGCTGTTACTCGAGATGGGAAACGCTCTGCCCAGCTTGAACACACACTTCTGGTGACCGAAACAGGTTGTGAGATTCTCACTCGTCAACGTGCTCACTTCCTGTCACAGATGTAACATGCTCGGGTGAGAACATAGGCCCTTCCAGCAGTGGAGGACACATCTGCTCCACCCCTGTCACTGATCAGCCAATCACATTGTGGTTCTCTGTTGGGCAGAACATTACTGGCCAAGTGGCCATAATAATGGATTGTCTGATTGGGCGAGAAGTGCAGATTTGTTTATTTATGAATTCGTCATCTGAACAATCGTAGGACTCAACTTGGATCTTATCAGACTGGAAGGCACCGACCTTCGACCTGCTTGCAGTGCCACCACCGTTTGTTTGGAGGGTGTGTGTGTGTGTGTGTGTGTGGAGTGAGGAGTGTAAGTTCAAGATACTGTGTGTGTGTCCAAGTATGAATGGTAAGCAATGTCATGTGTTTCCAAATGATACCAAACAGAATAATTAATCACATCCTTCTTCATTTTTTTCTTTCCTTTTTGGTTTATCCCAAAATACTCCCTGTCCACATCTTTCTGATTACAAAATAGTGCCTCACTACACACAATGTCCTATAAAGTTCTACCAGAGTGCATCTAACCAGTTTGTTGTGACTTGTTTAAAGTACCCCTATTATGCTTTTTCAAATATGATCTTTTATGCAGTGTGTCATGTAGCTGTATGTGAACATAAACTATCTGCACTATCTGTGACACCAACAGTGCACGATAAATGAAGTTTTTGTCTCTTAAAAAAAAAGAGTCGGCTCACATTCGCCTAAACGAGTCGTTAGCAATTCTAATCTTTCTCTGTTACGGATCCACGTCACTACGTAACATATTTGCATAATGTCCGCCCACGTTCTATGTCGCGAACAACTTGCCCGCCCACAAACAGTACAATTTCCACGTGGAATAACGTTACATCATGTCAAGAAGACGCTGTATCCTGTGCCTGAGAAACGTCCTGAATTGATACGGTAAAACTGAGGCCATCTTTTCTATGTATTGACGGGTCTCCAGAGCTGTCGTTCAGTTATGGTAATGGCCGTTTCGTTTTCCGACACACGCGGTAGACCAATCATAAAGGACCGCGCCATCTGACCAATCACAGCAGTGAGGGCTCACGGAAAGGAGGGGTTTAGACAGACTGAATCTTCGAACTGCTTCACATGAGGCGTTTACGAATCATTTAGAAATGGGGTAAAATTAAATCTATTTTTGAAGAAAACTAAAGTGTTTTTTGACCTTGCATACATGTAAACCTGTTTTAAGAGCCTCATTACACAATATTAGCAACCTTTAAAATGGCATAATAGGGGCACGTTAAATAAATGATATGTGAGGGTATAATTCATTTGTTATTGGCTAATGTAGTAGTAAAGAACTGGTCTACAGGGTTGATCTAACATTGCTAGGTTATTGACCTGCCTTTCACTGATTCAAGTTGTAGATTTTCCCTGTGGAATGTGTCCAAGTTATGTGTTTTTCCACCCAAATGTGAGTAGCCTGTGTCTGTCTGTTGACATATTTGTCCAGGTCCAGTTTGAGATATTGTTTATACAAACTTGCAAAAGCTTAATTCTACATTAATAAAAATGTTTAGTGTAATTTATTCAGCAACTGTCCTTTTTTCTATGACCCCTTCTCTGTCTAGTCATTTTCAAGAACTTTATTATTTACTATGAACTCTGCATAAAACATGGTTTGTTTGGTAATTCACTAGTTCAAATTGGGAAATGTTTATCCAGGGAGATTTCTGGCAGCTGGAGCCCATCTTATTATACAATCAATGGTCAGTGTTCAAACAATTCTACTGAAATATCTAAGGAATTATTCCTTTTTTGGATTGTTAAAATAATTGAGGATGTACAGTTGTACATGTCTTGAATTTGATGTTCAGGCTTGAGATTGTATTTGCAAAACATTGTTTGAATTAAAGCCTGTCAGTTGACTCCACTCCTCCAAAGATATACATGTCTGGATATATTTCATTTTTTCCCCATGTTGGTTAAGGACATGGAGTCAGGTTCAAAATGTATTTACACAAAAGAAAAATGAGCTGACATTTTTTTGGAGCTTAGCATTTGGCCGATTCTCCCAGGTCATTCTATTAATAACTTTTCGGCTTTTGATTTTTATAAACATGTTGGTGTGAATGGGATGAACTCATAAAATAAAATGCAGAAACATGATTGTGTTTGTATTTTTATTAGCACATGCATCTATTTTACATATCCACTCTGTAGCATTTATATAATTATTATTGAATAATATCTGGACAATTCCAGTTGGTGGATTATAGGGCTATAATGGCATGCATGTTAAATACACTAATTGAGTATAATTGAGTACTAACATTGTAACATCAAGTAACTAACATTAAACACATTTTCTGAGTATTCCTACATTTTAGATTATGAACCCTTTTGAAAGCTTGTTGAAAGATAAAGAATTATAAGCAGAAGACATGGCAGAAGTAGTAATGACTTCCTTCTTGGTGTCAAGTAGCTGTGGTTTTTGTGTCGCTCTGCCCTTCTCACTTTGACACATTCAGGATGGTTCGAATGCTATAAGAAAGGAAATGATTGTTAATCTTTAAAAAAAAAAAAATCAAGATATTTAAAAGCAGTTGAATGATAATGTATTTACCATCCTCCTTTTTTCATGAGTTCAATGGCGTCATTGACTTGCTCAAGACTCATAGTATGAGTTACAAATTCATCCAGCTTTATATGGCCAGCCATGTAGTCTAGGACTAGCTTGGGAACAGAATCCTTGCTCTTATAGCCTGAGACACACAGATATGCAAAGATAAAAAAAAAAGGACATTTCCATTCAGTAGCCTTTGGTTAATGTTAGTATTCACCCGGTTACCTCCGAAAAGTGACCCCTTCCAGGTTTTTCCAGAAATTAGCTGAATTGGTCGTGCAGAGAAGTCACTAACATCTGTCCAGCCAACCAGCACGCTCACCCCCCATCCTTTAACACACGATTCAAGTGCAGTCCTCTTAAAAAATTAAAAAATAACAAATAAAAATAATAATAATAATTCTGTTTAATTTTGTCATAAGAAAAAGACCAATGCACAAAAGTGTTATCACAGCTTACCATAACCGCCACATTGCCCACACACTCCAGGGAGAAATCCACACCTCCATTGGTCATTTCTGCCAGAACCTCACTCACAGGCTTATTGTGTGATTTGGGGTTCACAAATTCAGTGGCTCCAAGTACCTTTGCCTTTTCGAACTTCTGTTCGTTTATGTCCACAGCGATTATCCTGGAAGCTCCAGCATTCTTACAACCCATTACTGCAGCAAGACCTACGGCACCAAGCCCGAACACTGCACACACTGACCCGGGCTCTACCTATGGTCATATACAGTGCATCTCAAAAAATTTGAACATCATGATAAAGTAAAATATGTGAAAGTCTCATATATTTTAAATTAATTACATGTAAAGTTAGGTATTTCCATGATAATCCAGTATCTCAAAATATTAGAATATTCCTGAAGAACAACCATAAAATGATTCACAATACAGAAATTCTAAAAATGTATGTTAATTTATGCAATCAATACTTGGTCATGGCTCCTTTATTACAAAGCCTTCAGCTCGCCTCTACTGTTGGGTCGAGAGTTCGATACAAGCACAGTAATATCATCGTCAGCAAACTAGGTAGTGCTAGTTTTGGCACTGTGGGCCGGTGCTAATCAGCATCTCCATAAAGCTTGTCAGAAGCAGGAAGTGCTCTAAAATCTCCTGGTAGATACTTTGGACTTGATAAAACACAGTGGACCAACTCCAGCAGATGACATACTGTAGCACCCCAAATCATCACCACCTGTGGAAACTCCACACTGGACTGGATTATTTGCCATTGTACTCTTTTTCCAGACTGTAGGACCTTGATATCCAAATGAAATGCAAAGTTTACTTACATGCAAAAAGAGGACTTTGGATCAATGTTCTAGTTCTTTTCCCCCGAAGCCAAGGTAAGACGCTTCTGACATTATTTCTGGTTCAGGGGTGGCTTGAAACTATTAATGCAACAGTTGTAGCCCACTTCCTGATGATGGCTCTTAATGCACTTATTACAACCTCCCTCCACCTTTTTTGAAGCTCTCCCAAATTCTTTAAACTGCTTTGCTTGACAATATTCTTAATCCCTGTTGGTTGTGCACCTATTCCTACCTCTTTCCTATGCGTGTACTAAATGATGCTGAGAGATACTTGGTATTTAAATATTTTTGAATGGTATTTACCTCTAAATGAAATATTCTAATATGTAGGAAAAAAAACAGCACTATACGTGCCTTGGCGGTGTTGATTGCTGCCCCGTAGCCAGTGGAAATCCCACAGCCAAGCAGACAAACACGGTCCACTCGAGCATCATCATGGATCTTCGCCACAGCAATCTGGTTCATGACCGTGTACTCAGAGAAGGTGCTGGTTCCCATGAACTGCAGAACGGGCTTACCACGACAGGAGAAGCGTGTTGTGGTTTCTGACATCTGAGAATATCGGTCACTAGACCTGTGTACAAACAAGTTCACTGCCCTCTTCAACATTCTCCTTTATTTATTTAATACAAGTCTTTAGTCAATGGGACTTAAATTTCGACGTGTTGCATAAACGTTGCATAAGTTGCATAATAAACCTTTGTTATAGTTTTCTATGTGAAAAATGTCCTGTTTACATGTTACATACATGGCTAAACATGTATCTTGCCCACTACCCTGCTCGCATTGTGTACTTGTGTTGTTTTCTTACCAGCCATGCTCACAGAGGTTAGTCTTTGGGTTCTTACAAAACTTGCACTCTCTACACTGGGAGATGAAGAGGGGAATGACCTTATCACCTTCAAAAAACATGATCATGCACAGCAGAGGTCAGTACACTACAGGCAAGCAAGCAGGAGCAATCCAGAGAAGCAGAGCGAATTGTGAACTTTGTGGGTGTACTTACCTGGTTTGAACTCGGTGACTCCAGGTCCAACACTCTCCACCACGCCAGCCCCCTCATGTCCAAGGACAGCAGGAAAGCCATCTTTATGCTTTCCCTCAAATAGATGGTACAAGTCGGTGTGACAAACACCAGTTGCGATTACCTACCAGACAGGACAGGATCATAGTACACCTCGTGCCCCAGTTTAAAAAAAAATCTTTCATAAATGAAAAAAGAATATATTTATTCATATGATTTATTTATTAAAGCAACAGTAAAGTCATGAAAATGAAATGTCCAACCTTGATACGTATTTCATTCTTTTGGGGTGGAGCCACTTCAATCTCCTCTATCACAAGAGGAGTATTGGGCTCCCAAGCTACAGCAGCCCGACATTTAATAACCTAGAAACACACACATGCGCAATATTGTGGTGTACTGAACAGAGACTGTGTTTCTCAGAGGCATATTAAAATATATGGTTATGCACTCTGCAGATTTACTGATCCCTGACAATTCATGGAAACTCTCCAACCATCTGTTTTTGCCTCTTGAGCAATGTTTGTCTTTGGTGGAGGTTATAAGTGAGATTTCACAACGTTGTTTAATATTAAATGGATTCCTGATGTTCCAGCTTCAGAATCTCAGAATCTCAGAATTACTTTATTGATCCCCATGGGGAAATTCTCTTTCATTACAGAACAAACTCCTGATGAAAATAAAGATTTAGAAAGACAAAACAAAAAAAAAAAAAACAATAAAAGTAAAACCTATAGCAGCAATTATATGGACATAAAATTATAATGACATTGTTAGTATCAACAGACGTATACACAATATGCATGGTTATTAAGGTGAATTGTGCATATGTGTATGGTTTATGGTTTGGTGTGATCAGTGTTGGGTACTGTAAGTACTGATGGTGGGCCTGGTTTTCAGCAGCTTTTATTGTGTTTCTAAGAACATCCTTCGGGGGGGCTTTTTTTCTACAGTACATCAACTCCTGCTTCACTTTTTCTTATACTGTATTTTCTTTCATGTCCAATGAAATGATGTCATATTTAACATGAATTAAAATATAAATGCAGTATATAAATGCATCTGATACTTCAAAACTAGGTTGATCATGTAGGTTGTTACATCATGCTTCCCAAATTCAAGAAAAATATACGGCACATTATGCCAAAATCAATAGGTATGAAAGAGGTTATGCAACAAAGGGTAAAGTAGCACAAGTAAAGTTTACATTTTGTCAAATATACAGAATCTCAGAAAATCAGACCATGATTGCTACTGTAGATGCAGTCTATAAGAACTTTTTTAAACCATGTTGCTGATTTATAATCAAAAATAATCAAAGCCTTGGTTACTGTAAGTTTCTTAAACTAAAACGTTGCCAGTTGTTCATGGCAGGATTTAACTAATAAGCTTAGTAAGGTGAATTCAAATCAAACTTTCAGATACAAAGAGCAGCTATTGATACAACATAAAGAGGAAACTAACCGTACCTTTCCTGCAGTGGCCATGTCTTATTGCTGTCACTTCAACTTAGAAAGAAAAGGAGAGAGGGAGAACGAAAGAGAGCAAAAAGTGTTTGGCTCACAATTATATATACAAGGCCAAAATCGCTATAAGGCGGCACCACCTTCCACTACCTCTTTTTAAGGAGGAGCTTCAGGCTATCCAACAGATTTATAGGAAGATTAACAAATTTCACGTTGCTGAAATACTATAAATATATAACAAATTTTTGTTTAATGATTTATGTATAACTTATGATAATAGCTTGTGATAAGAGCCATATGGTAGCTAGGGTTAGGGAAGAGATGCATTGTGCCTGGAGTCAGAAGTCATACAAAGGCTTTTGTAATGAGTCAGTGGAGCTACATATTTTACACATAGAAACTTGTTTTTAGCTTGAGCTGGCTTTTTTTTTTTTACCTTGTTAATGTAATAAGTAACCATGCTGATAAACAATTATGATAAAGCGCTGAATATTTCCCACCCTGTAGCCTTCTGCTCTGCTTGCAGTACCTCCTCCATTTCTGATATGCCAGTATAACTAAAGAGACTTTTACCATTCCTTTTCTCCCCATTTTTTTTCTTAACGTCATACTGGCTGAGACAGCTCTAAAACTATGTAAGAACAGGAGCCAAGATCTGGGTGCTTTTATAGTAATTACTACACTGAAACTTGCATGCATGACATTTAGAGTTATGCAATCTTTAAAAAAAAATCTGGTGACTTTAATCTTTCATTTTCATGCACTAGCCAATGTGTCTCAGCTGAGCCTTTTAAGGGAAGGTTTAAGGCTAGGTCTTTCATACAAACACAACAATACAGGCATTATTTTAAATGCAGAAGTATACCACTGATGCTCTATGCTTTTTCCATGAGACCTACTGTATATACAGTTTACTCTCCTTAGTTTTACAATAAAATTACATCACATAAGATGCAAAATGTTGGCGAAATAGGGCTTATGGATATTATTTTACACTTGGTTTCTTTGCAAGATTTTTGATTATGTTTACTGTAACAACATTTTGAAATATAACAGAGCGTATCTGGGTTGCGTAACTTGTGAGTGTTTGTTAAATACTGTAGTGTAGAACAATTGTTTCTCTAATAAAAATCTGCTAGAAATTAATTACTTTTTGTAACTCAATGTTCATCAGCTTTTCTGATAATACTTCATTCACCTCAAACTGCACACGAATATAAAAAAAACCAAGCAAATTATGATTCCTTCTCTGTTTCTCAGTGGTTGAAACCTGAATTTTATCATTTAGAGCTGACAATAAATATGTAACAGGCTCATGATTCACCAATCAGCAATAACATTAAAACCTAAAACATTAAGCCCAGTATTGTGCCATCAGGGCTGTTCTGTGCATGATGACTCCACAAGACCCTTGACTGTGTGCTGTGGGTTGCATGGTTGGGCCCTCCATGGATTGATCTTCTTTGTATGGCCAGCAGGAACTTTTTTTCTAGTGTTATAAGTGTTGTGGCTGATTGGTGCATAAGTGGGCACATAAAAATTCCATACTCTGCTTTCTTTGTTCTACTAATTTTATTATCTCTTCTTTATTTACATTCCAGTCTACGAGGGCTGTTTATTTCTGAAACTAATGCTGTTTTCCTGTGTGTTTGTTTCCCAATTTGGTACTAGCAAAGTCATATCTTGACCATCTCCCATGTATGTCCGGTGTTTTACTACTATAAAATGCATACACTACATTAAGCTTTTCCTTCTGCAATAGAGGAAAACTTGAGAACCTGGAGAATTTTGGAGTCCATGTTTTGGCTTCTTTATCAAGTTAAGTCAAACAAAAATTGCATAAGCTTATCCAAATGATGAAAAGGCGAATGTGTGCTGTAATCAACGCAAAAGGCAGGCCAATAAAAATCAGCATAAGGAGTGTGCACTGACATGTACCTAGGTAAAGTCGATATTGACTCAGGCTGCATGTTCACTGCCTGACCAAAATTAAATCACACACTTCTATTTAATTGGCTCGCCTTTTACATTGATTACAGCACACATTCACCCTGGCATCATTTGGATGAGCTTATGGAATATCACAACATTTATTTCTGTTCAGAGTCGCATTACTTTCTCTCCAGGATCATGTATTGATAATACAAGGTACGAACTGCTGCATAAAGTCTTCTCCAGCGCATTCCAAAGATTCTCAATAGGGTTGAGGTCTGGACTCTGTGGTAGCCAATCCATGTGTAAATATGATGTTTTATGCTCCCTGAACCACTCTTTCACAATGTGAGGCCAATGAATTCAGGCATTGTCATCATGTTCACCAGGGAAGAAAAAAAATCCACAGGATTCAGTTTAGTGAGCTGACTTACTGTTGGGACCATGATATTGTTGAACCTAGACCTGACCAACAGAAGCAACCTCAGATCAAAACACTGCCCCAGACTTGTATCGGTGACACTATGCATGATTGAACCGGATAAATCTGTACTCAACGGACCACATGACCTTTTTCCAATGCTCCATTCTTTATGCTCCCTATCAAATTAAAGCCTTTTTTTTAATTACCCTCACTGATACATGGATTTCTGAAGATTACACAGCTGTTTAGTCCCAATATCTTTAGAAATTTTCTTTGTTTAATGCAGGACAATAATTTGACCCTTCTGAAACAGAGTAACATGTCGTCTGAAACAGTCTGAATTACAACTTTCAAAACACAGCACAGCCCAAAAAACGGGTTTGCTATGCTCTTGCATTAAAAAATCACCTGACTATTAATTGTGTTAAATCTCAATTTCATCTGATCCTTCAGTTCATGCAGTTCAAGTGTGGTCTGATCTATGTACTCTGTATCAGATGTCAGAGTGTTAGCTGCTAACTGTTTACTTTTTAAACCTCACACACACCACACGTCTCAAAATACCAGATCCCCATTCCGTGATGGGGTTCACCCGGGTCTCATCTCTCCCATCACTACCTTTGTTCATGGCTTAAAGGCGCAACAACAATAACCCCACACCACCCGCTCAAATTCTGCTTCCGTGCTTTTCACACAGAATGCTGAATATTCCTGTTTTGAACCAGTTGTGTAAAAGACATAGTTGAAAAAAGAAGAAATGGTGTCTTATTTTCATGTTTTATGTGTTTGCGTCTTACCTTGCTGACCTCTGCTACTTTTTTATGAACTTTAAATATTGTCTGTCTGTTTTATATTGTTTGCATATCCCATGACCTTTGAACTAGCATTGTGTTGTGAGTTCATTAAAAATCAGTCAAACTGCATTTTTGTCCTTACTTTATTCCCTGCCACGCCTGAAACAACTGAAAACACCACAGCTGCTTTAGTTTGAATAGTAGGATCCCAAGGTTCAAAGGGGGAAAGTAGTTTCGATGTAGCTTTTCAAGCTTCCCAAGTGATTCTCATCCATAACAGTGTTCATAATAAATAATGTAAGTAATGCTTATCCTTAGCAAAGTGTAGTATTAAAAGTATGGGTGATTCTCACCCTTGCTAGAGTTTAGTATTATAAAATTAAATGATTCTTATCATGATACAGTAAGTGTAACTTACTTTCAACAAACATCACCATTACACTTGAATGAATGTTATGATCAACAGGGAGCAAAGTTGATACTTTAAGTGGTCATGATTACATCCAGAACAAGTAATATAACTACTTATTGTAAGCGCTGTCCAGGAAATACACTGTCTGAATGACATACTGCTCAAAAAAACACAACACAGTTCGATTTAATGGGCATTCAAGTCAAACCTGGACTGATTATTATTATTATTATTATTATTATTATTATAAACCTTTGTGACTTTGATATACAGTGTCCAGCAATTCCAGAAGAAAAACACCCTGGTGGTTTACATAAATGTAAATGTAGGAATGGAGGGTACATGACTACGTAGCTTGTAATATGATCACATTTTTTCCATTGAGACTACAAAGCACTTTTGTAAGCTGCGCTGGATAGATGCTAAGCGGTGTTAATGAAACAAAATTAAGGTCTACTGAACAGTACCAGTGCCTTATAACTAAACAATACTGAAGTCTGTTTTTTAGCTTATTTAGTCTATGTGTCGCCACACATTAAAAGCTGGTTTACTAAATTTGAACTTTTTTTTTTTTCACCAATTTTTGCTAAAGCAAATGAAATGATTAAATTAACATGTATTTCCTCGGCAAAGTTCGGGTGTGTGAACTGCTGTGCTGTGGAGGTCTTATTTTGTTGTTTAATCTTGTTTGCTTGTTACGACCTTTATTGAACTGCCAAATGCACACGGCCATACATGTTTTAATGTTGTTCATGACTGCATCCAGAAACTTGCTGCTGCATGATGATCCACCAGCACCCGAAGTTCAACAACTACTTAACCAATCACACACACACACACACACACACACACACACTAATTTACTGACTACATTCTGCATTTCACTGGATACACTGTAAACATGGCCATTTTGCAATGTCCTTATGATCCGTCATATATCTGAAACTATTATTCAATATTATATCAAACTATTATTCAAATCCAGCAGAACATCTTGATCTTTAAAAAAAGTAGTATATTTTATTTAGATGAATGTTGAATGCAGAAGTAATAGGTATAACAATTTCCCCACTTTCAAATAATTTTTCCAAAATTTAATGGCATAAATAATAATCTAAATTATGGCACAAAGTCTGCTAAACGAGGTAAAAGGAAACAGCTGTAAACTGTTATTCATCACATTTTACACAGAAAGAGGAACGGTCTTCATCATTTAAATGAATTACAATCATATTCAAAACATATGTCTATATTACAGCTGTAAATCAAACAAATAATCATAATAATCACAATTAATTTTTAGATGTGAGGCAGCTGTATATGGTCTTATTTTCAAAAACTCTTTAAAAAACAAAAAAAAAAACAACAGACTTTAGCCCGGCATTAACTTTAAAGTATCAGCACAGGTTTTTCGACATGTCACAGTTAATATGTTTTAATACATGTTATTACTCAAATTTTTTTTCAAGAATCAATTTTTCAAAAAGCAGTTCAAGAATCATAGAATCACAAGGATGTAACAATGATAGGAGTATACACATTCTCATAATATTGTAATCATATTATATTTGGGTGAACAAATGTGTTTTTCAGCAGAACACAGAAGGAGAAAATTGTCATTCCTCATTAATCCATTTACCTTTAGTAATCATGATTAACATCATCATAGATCCTGAGCCTATTCCTAGAACAGTGGGCATAATATATGAAAACACTCTGAATAAGACACCGTTCAACATAGGGTAACCTCCCCCAATACACACACACACACACGTGCGCGTGCACAGAGACACCAACAGACAAACAGATGCACTTTATATTAAGACTCAATTTATATAAACATTAAAAAGGAATTATTTGTTTTACACACATTCTCATTAAAGACTGTGAATGACTCGTCATTCATTGGTACATTTTAATGTTTATCAACTAGATTGTACTAATTTTTTATTGGTTTTCTAGGAAACAATGAGCAGCAAGAGGTTGCCCTCTAGTGCACTTGTGTGGAGAATGCACTAACACCTACAAGGGTCTAAAGATAAAACAAATAAAAAAAAACTTATTTCCTTCTATTTCCAAGATAAAGTATGGTTGATATGTATCCTTTTGTTTGAATACGGTAGAACAAAATAATATCTTAAAGTCTCCTCTTAAAGTGCTTCTTCCATTAATATCCATGTTAGCTATAGATATGTACTTCCTCAACATCCAATACAAACTGATAGTTAAAGAAACATACATATCAAAAACGTCTAAATTAGTGCATAGATGACAAGCAAACCTTCAATATCAGCTTTCTGATCCTACCTATGTAGTAACATCCCCATTTACAAAACTCTTTTAGGTTTGTGTCATTGTAGATGACACAAAAGTTTGTTTCTGAAAAAAACAAAGCATATATAAAACTTCATAAAGCCTGAATACTTTTGCACAGCACAGTACACATGTGTATTATATATATATATATATATATATATATATATATATATATATATATACACACACATACATACATACATACACATACACACA
>JAOVVA010000041.1:11750051-11769449 GCA_028565275.1 Leiocassis micropogon
CTCAGGGGGGAGGGATGAGAGGTACTCAGTGCTCCCACATTAATGACGGCTCTACAAGCCAATCAGGGGCGTCTGTGCGCCCACGCAGGCGGAGGGAGCGGATAGCGCTGTTCCTCCGAGTGTGTTAGGCCGCCCCCAACGGTGCGCGAGCGAGCAGTTCAAAAAGATGGTCGGTGACGCCACGTGGATCGGAGGAAACACGTGGGTCGGTCTGCGGCCCTCCCGACAGATTGGCAGTAGAAGCTTAATGTGGGAGCCGCTAGTGACAGGGTGGAATTGGGTGACGGTACTAAATTAGGGGAGAAAATCGGAAAATTTGGAAAAAGGGGGATAAATAATGAGGTGTAGTGTAATGGAACATAAATGTAGTTTATCGAACATAAAGCACAATCACGGCAACAGAATAATAGCAGTGCAGCAATGCTTTCTTCATTTCTTCATTTTTTTCTAAATTGCATATTTGTTTGCATTGCATATAAATTACTGAACAATTTAGCAATACTTAAGCATACGTAAAGAAATTATACCAGTGAGCCATTTGAGAGTCTTATGATTGAGCTTAGCCAATTGCTCTAACTTACTGATCACTTCTTTGAACAATAAATGTATACATCAGTTCATTTATTCATTTCATGAATCATCAATTGTTGTATAGAAGGGTGGGTGGATAATTGTCCCAAAAAGCCTAAACTTTCTCTAGGCTGGTTAAAATTTTAGGTTAAATCGAGTAACATCTATGTATAGTGTCCATGTGATTACACCCTAGAAACAAAGGAAATTATGTATTATTATTAATAATATTATTATTGTTATTATACTTGTGTGACCATCAACCGCACATGCATGGTACTTATCATGGTACTGTACATCCAGAATAATGCTTATTCTAGATGTCAGTTACATGATCTCATCTTCAAGCTTTGTACTTTTTATTTAGATTTATTTTGCTTTACAATGTAGGTTATGTTGAAAACCTTGTACACATTAAACATATGGGTTCAGATCGATTTGTTTAATTTTGATCCATGCAGTTATTCTTTTCTTTATAGAAAAAGTGCCTTATTTGTAGGCGTTAATGAAGTTCTAAAGATAGATGAATACATGTGCTTAATTGAGAGCGTCTTTTTCCACTAAAACAGTGAGGACATCTCTAAATACCAGGATTGAGAGTGCACTTTGGATGTTCTTTCTGGGTTCACAATAAGGACAATGGTTTTATGCGTTATCCTCATCAGTCCATTGAAGAAGCCAGACTTTATGAGCTCTAAGTCCCCTCTCTTCTGTCTACAGCCCTGTGACAACATTCTTCTGCTTCTAAGTACATACAGTGCTTTGCTTTTGTGATTATTATTCTAAAACTATTTTCATGGATCTGAGTTAAAGCTTGTATAAAAAGGTTTATAATAGACTAGGAAGGATTTTCAGTGGAGTCAGTATTAATTGGTGATTTTCTTTTCTGTTCCAAACCCATCTTATACGGAATTTAGGATAAAGGATAAAATCTCTGCAAATAGACCTACCATGGCGAAGAACTGCAACTAATATTCTTCTCTGAAAGACTTCAGTAGTTCTATTTCTTAGTAATTATTTTATGTTCAAGCTCTGTTGCTTTCCTAAAATAAAAAAATATTTTTAAAATAACACTAGAAATAATGTTATGTTAAAAAGAAAAAAATATGCATAGAAGCAGCAAATGACCGATTTCTTTAAAGGATCTTTGTTTTTTTTTTCTTGGAAATTATTTAAAATCTGTCAGATTAGCAGAAAATTGATTCTGGTCATTGGTTACTCATATCCAGACCAGATATGATGTATACTTTTGGTGATTCATTTGAGTTGCTTATTTTGATATATTCAGTCAGGGCATTAGTCATGTCTCTTTTCTCTCTCACACACACACACATGCAGACAAGCACATTATGCATATGTGACTCAAAAATCATTATGACAGGAGTTTAAAAAATACACCCACCACAGGATATGAGAGGGACGACTGGTGGGAGTAAGATGGAAACACACACGCCAAAAAAAAAAAAAAAAAAGGCAGGGAGGAGCAGGTCTTCTGGTATGAAACGCATGTCTGACCATGGCCTTCAATTATACAGTTATTTTATAAATGGTATAGTATGATATATAAATATATAAAATACCTTAAAATAATGGTAAATGCAAAGGTTTTTTCTTCCCTTTTGGGGCATGTTTTGGTGGCTATGCACAAAGCTCCACTAGATGGAGACACAATTTGCCATCATCTTACCAGGTGAGTGAGTTGATGTCGATTGAAGCAGGTTGTGAGAACTTGAATTTTGTGATCACACATCTCTCGTTGACTCATTGTCATTTGTTGAACTAATTTGCTGTAAAATTTTAAGAGCTACATAACCTGCATATGATAAAGTTGCACTAATAAAGTTAGTGCACCCTCTATGAAAATACAGTACCAGTCAATAGTTTGGACACCTTCAAAATTTTTGTTTGGTGGTTTATTTTCTACATTCTTTAACAGTACTGGATTTTTTTCTTTCCCAAACTATGAAATAACATATAGTATTAGGTAATTGTGTAACAACAACAAGAAGTCAGTTGTGATTTTATGACATGAATGTCTTGAAGCTGTTCTGAAATAGTTCTTATTTAAGAACGGTATTGTCAAGTGCATTTGCAAAACCTGTGAAGCACCATGATGAAACTGGTTCTCATAAAAAACCTTTCCACGAAAGCAAGACTCCTTTTATTTAGAGTTACCAGCCTTAAAAATCACCAATTAACATCACCTCAGATTATGAAGGCTTTACAGAGAACCTAATGTACGCTCCTGGGATTTGCATAAAAATAGAAAGGAGCGAGTGTCACAAAGTTACCGGAAGAGCTCATATTCTCCAGCATGCTCAGTAAAACCTAACAGCTGTTTTCCTTATAGTACTGTGCAAAAGTCTTGAGCACATACAGAAATATGGCAAAAGATGCTTTTAAAAACATTTCTGCATAAAAGAAACTTCTATAAAGAGTAATAAAATAAACAGTCAATATTTTGAGTGAAAACTCATTGCTTAAAATCAGGAGTTTTAGACACAGATTTGTGCAGTTTTATAAGAAAATCGCTTCTTTCTATTTTTATGCAAATCCCAGGAGCGTATATTAGGTTATTTATTTTTATCTGAAAACTGGTCTGTCTTGTATTATATATTTTTTTTTATTTAGGGCCATGCATATATTCTCCTGTAATGTTATTTATACATTTATTAAAATTTTATATGGAAATATTGAATGATTTTGTAGATAATTATGCAGACATGATAAACATATATAACAAAATTGGTACAGCATATAATATGGTGCCTAAGACTTTTGCACAGTACTGTATATATAAAATAATAATAATAAAATCACAAACTTCCTAGCTATGCTTCATGGAGCCATAGGTGTCCTGAAACTTGGTTTAGGATCGACTGTAAATATGTTATTATTATTATTTGGACATCAATATATATATATTGGGGGGGATTTAGATTTTTAACGTTGCAATTTGAACTAATTTTAAGTAATTGTATATAATTATCTCCTTGATAGCAAACAAAGTTAATATCTTGCCAGTGCTCCCTGCCAGGCTGCCTAAAATGATGTAAAGTAGCAGCAAACAGTCTCGGCTTGCTGCAGGGTGGTGAAGGCTGCATTTTAATCATTTGGAAATTGGATCTAATTCAGGGTTCAGCATTTCCAAAGTAGTTTAAATGAGGTTTTAAAGTCAGTCTCTCTCTCTCTCTCCCTCTCTCACATACACACATACACACTAACCCATTTTAGGCTAATTAGGGCTGTTGGCTCAGACCGACCAGAGGAGGAGACTGAAATCTCAGTGGCTTAATTCAGGCCGATTTATTTTTCATCCCTCACCTGCTCATAAACACTAAAGCGCCTGTGCGTATGCAAGGGCTTGTCTTTCACGCCAGATCGTTTCTAGTCTTGATGAAATTATTCAAGAGTTAAAACAGCTCTAATGTTCTCACCTTTCCAGTCTGTCCTACAGTGGCAGTGTGTGTGTGTGTGCGCACCCTGCACTGGCGGGAATCCCTCGAGGCTTTTTCTTGACACGGCCGAATGGTTTCCCATGGCAACTGACTGGCAAGTGAGGGTCCACATATGGAGTGAGAAAAGTGAATGGGTCCTTAAACTCGCAGCGACAATATCACTAATGTCCTATCGATTGGTCTCAGACTTTTTCCTGAAATGTTAAAGCCAAACATGGCCCTCTGGACTCATTCTTCTCATCACATAGAGCAAGGCTAATTCTTTTGGTAGCACTTTTAAACAATGCCTGCTCAACTGAACAACTATTCAAGGCTTCAAAGAGATACTTAAAGCTTTAGCTGGATAATGAATTTGGTTGTTTTTCAAGCAAGTGCTCCCTGTTCATCAAAGTGTTTTATTTGCATCCTTAAATACTGCAAATGTTAATAATCCATAAGTAATTATATGATGCTTTTTTCCTTTTTTTTTCTATTTGCTGCATTTGTCCCAATAATGTCTCCAGTATTTCATTAAAGCCTACAGTGTTTATTGAGTCCAGCAGGCCCCAAATGAAAAGTTAATTCACGCTGCAGGTGCTAAGAGCATTGGTGTTATTTCAACAGTGTTAATTTAACAATGGACTATTTCCCATTGAGACCCTATTGAGATTTAAACTTAAAAAGGCTCAGTCTGTGCCTCCATTTCCACAGCTAATCTAATCTCTCTGTCTTTCCTTCTTGATCTAACATGGAGCCTGTTCCTAGGGGAGCCGAACAGTCGTAAGGGGGCTGGCTGCAACTCATCCATCTATTTTATATGCTTCCATAGCTTGTGGTGTTTACTGCAGTCAATATGCAACATACGTGTTAATACAAATGGACACGGCATGCCGTAGAGACATGCTTTTATCCAGACATCAATAAGTAAGATATGCGAGAGCTTTTGTGTTCTGGTCCTGCAATAGTATTGTTTTAAAATAGTACAGCTCCAGATTTTATACTGAATCTATGAAGATAAACTCTTTAATGATTGTATTCTAAAGTGGTGTATTGTATCTATGTATTATGTTCAGATCGGAGCTTTGCCAGTACCTATTAGAATGTAGAATTTTTAATCTAGCTCTTGTCACTATACAGTAAATTTAGTATACTATATTCAGGTCCATATGTATGTTTATATTTTTGCCTCTGTACAGTACCACAGTGGATTTTAAATTCAATCGAGTATAGATTTTCAGATTTTCAAGCGATTTAACAAACATTGCTTTAACTGTTTAGAAATTGCCGAATTTTTTTACAAAGTCCTGACTTTTTCACGGGTTTAAAAGTGATCAGACACATGACAGAGAAACACTTTCATGCTAAGTTGAAGCCTGTTTCTTAGTTATTTCATTAGAAATTAAGCAGATAAATGGTCTGGAGTTGATTTCAAGCTTACAAGTTTTGAATTTGCATTTGGTAGCTATTTATGGATACTGTCCATACGCAGTCCAAAAGGAGTTAATGCAAGTTAGAGAGGCCATCATTAGACTGAAAAAACAGACCTATTAAGAGAGCTAGCAGATAATGTAGTTAAGGCTGAATCTGCAATTTAATACTTTACTAAAAAGAAGGAATGCACTGGTGAGATCAGAAACACCAAAAGAACTTAAAGGCCATAGAAGATAACTAAAGTGGTCAATAACTGATCCTTTGTTTGGTGAAAAACCCCTTCTGAACATTTAACTAAGTTAGGAACGCTGTCAAGAAGTTAAATGTATCATGGTCAAAGTCTACAATCAAAAGATGCCCTCATGAGCGTAAATACCGAGGGTTTACTTCTAGATGAAAGCTAATGGTAAAACATCTAAAAACAAGCCTGTCCTGTTCTGGAGTATGAAACATGAAGCCACGGAGGGGCTCATGATCCAATGCTTAAAGCATCATCTGTCAACCATGGTGGAGGAAATGTTATGGCATGTGCGTGTATGGGTGTTAATGGAGCCGGACCACTAGTGTTTATTGATGATGTGACTGCTGGTAGAAATAGTCGGATGTTTTCCAAAGTGTATAGAGCCATACCTTTTGGTCAGAAGTGGTACGAAAAAGTAAAGTTGTGAACCTTTGGGAATTTCTTGGTTTTCTGCCTTGTCATATAAATGTGATGTGATCTGATTTTCATCTAAGTCAACGGTATTGACAAGTATAATGTGCCTAAAAGAATACCACAAAAAAATTCTGATCTTTCATGTCTTTATTAAACACACTCATTCAGCTTTCAAAATGGTAGTGGAAAAAGTAAGTGGGATTAATAACCGGTTGTGTCCTGCCATGCACACCCGGCTTGTTCAATGGTCCACGTACAGTACTGTAGACTCATGAACATGGATGTTAGCCAGTTCCAGTTATGCCTTTAAATCTTTAGGTGTCACTCTGGGTTGTTTCTTTACCTCATTAATGAGTCTCTTGGGGTTGACTGGAGTAGTACAAGAGTCAAGAGTAGACACAGTCCTACTAAAGAGTCTCAATTTGTAGATCGTTTGCCTCACTGTAGACTAATAAGTCTTTGAAATCACTTTGTAAACCTTTCCAGCTTTATGTAAATCAACAATTCTTGATCGTAAATCCTATGAGAGCTCTTTTTGATAAGGTATGGCTCACATAAGTGTATTCTTCTTGTGCATACTGTAGAAAACTCACTCCTCCAAACCTTTTTTTTTTAGAACAAGACGCCAGGTATGCTAACACCTGACTCCAGTTAGCTTTTTTGATGTCATTAACTCAAGGATTCACATACTTTTTCCATTCCCACTATGTTTCGATATTTTTTTCTAAATAAAGACATGAACAATCAGAATTTTTTTTGTGTGTTATTAGTTTAGGCACATTGTATTTGTTAATACTCTTGACTTAGATGAAGATCAGATCACATTTTGTGACAAATGAATGCAGAAAACCATGAAATTCCAAATGGTTGACATACTTTTTCTTGCCATTGTACTGCGAAAACAACCCAAGCTCTTCTTATGGCTTACCAACTGTATGTTCTTAAAGGGCAGTCGGTCACCTGATCTCAACCCAATACAGCATGCTTTTCAATTACTGAAATGAACTGAAGGGTGAAATACCCACAAACAAGCAACAACTGTGAAGGGGTTACACTAAAGGCCTAAAAAAGCATCTCAAGGCAGGAAACACAGTTTGATACATTTTGGTAAACACATTTGGTAATGTCCAAAGGTTCGAGACTTCATAAGTATTTTAATAGGATATATAAATATATATATTTAATAGGAGCTTCATAAATATGCAGGGGTATAGGCGTTTATATTAAACTGTCTAGTGAGGGTATGTACTGTATATTAATCATAACTTTGTTACCCTGAGGAATTTCATGGTTCCAGAAGCTAAATCTGTTGAAGCTTTATGATAAATAAGGCAGGTCACTCTTTTCTGATGCTCTCTCCCTCTCTCTATGTGTGTGTGTGTGTGTATGTGTGTGTGTTGTGATGATGCAATTATGATTGTGAAACTACATTCATTACAGGCCTGCCTACATTTACTATTGCCTTATATCTGCTTCTACGATGATGTATATAAGGCATTAGCCTGCTATCTAGCAATTCATCTCTCCGTTTCCTAAAGTTCTCAGTAAGAAAAGCACTTACTGCATGGATGGTGCATGGGATTAGAGTTTATCCCCCCTAGGACACCACACAAGATTGATTTTTGTCATTTAGGCCACAGTCTGTGTAAGTCACAGGATGTATGTCATCAGAGACGGTTCATGTTAGACAGGCACTCAGTTACGGAAATTAAACGTAGCCTTTGTCATAGTCTTGTTGTGTCAGTACTCTGGTCGAAAGCATTCGAGTCTATGTTGTGTCACTGCTGGAGATGGTGTGGTAGTCCTTGTAATCTGAGAGAAGGAGGCAGCTTTAGGGCATTTGGCTGCAGCTATTTTAATCTTAAGGCTGAAGCATTAAGTCACAGTACTGAGACTCTCACTACAGTTCTAAGTGGCTTTTCTTTAGGACTGGCCATTATCTTGAATAAGGCTGAAGAAAAAATAGAAAACTTGCGCATGTGAATTTCTGGGTGAATTTCATGTATTCTGAGAATACTTGTGTCTGTGCATGTGTACGTGTTGTGTCTGTGTTTGAGAAAGAGCAAGAGAGACAAAGACAGACAGAGTTCCTTTCCTTTTGCCTCTTCCCTCAGTAATTCACCCTACTTTTCTTTCATGGCTGAATATCTCCATGACGACCCCATCCTCTCTCTCTCTCTCTCTCTCTCTCTCTCTCTCTCTCTCTCTCTCTCTCACTCACTCTAGTGTGCGTCATACACATGAAAAGTGCTTGGTTTCCCTTTGGAACTCAGTCTGCTACCCCACGCACACTCACCTGCAAAATCCTAGTCCCTCTTGCTCATCATCCTCCGTGTTCAGCGAGACGTCATTCACATACACACAATAGGCGAGCACGTCATGTTCTCCAAATAAGCGCGCGCTTCATAAGAAGAATAAGACAGAGAGAAAGACAGAAGGAGAGGGAGGGGATAAAGTCTTATTGTTCTTGAGCAGCGTGCACTGGAGGTGTGGCATCTTCCGGGCGTTGTCGTGGAGACGGAGGACTGGCCAAGCGCTGTTGTCTTTCTTCCTCCAGGCTCATCACCAAGACGCTGATCACAGGGAGGCTGATCCTTATGGCAAGAGCCGCAGCCACAGGTAAGCAACACACATACACACACACACACACATGCACACGCATATACACACACTTACCGCTTCACATGGGAGGAAAATTCACAGGGAAACATCGATGTCTGCAAGAGAGTGTTAGCGGTTGTGATGTGAAGTGATTTCGTGCCAAGGTAAAAAGACAGAAAGTGTGTATGAGTGTGTTCTGCATGACCAAGACATGTGTTATAAAGTGGATATATTTGGCGGCTACAGGAACAGATCAGAGGTGAGTGTGTGTTGTGACTCATAATCGAGGATGTGGTGATGTACTCTGCCTGTGGCTTTAGAAAGAGATGCAGCAGATTCCCACAGTGTGAACCCACAGTCCATTCCTGCTGCGCTTGGAGAACTGTGTGTGTGTGTGTGTGTGTGAGAGCGCTATATTTGAGTATGTAACAGAGTCTATAAAATTGTGACAGAGGACAGTTCATTAGAAAATTATGAAATCTCAGGGTCTGCTCGTGCGCACAGGTAAGTGTGTCACTGACTGACCTAATAGTTAATTCACCTCCTGTCAGCGACGGTTAGGTGCCAGCGTTAATATGCTTGCGCTTGCCAGATTTGTCTCTAAGCGATGGAGGCAGTAGAAGCTATCTCCTCTGCTGATAGCACTGGGACAGTGATAGATGCTGCATGCTTGTAAAGCAGAGAAACTCTGATATTCCAGGAGAGAGGGAAAAAGAAAAGTGGATAAAGTTGTGCCTCTAGCAGCCCTCTAACCAGAAATACAGTAAAACAGGGAGCGTGAAAGTAAACAGCGAAATGCATTAAAAATGAAAAACAAGCATATTCCTCACCATGTGCAATTTCTAATAATGAAGATGTGTGGGAAGATCACGCCTGTTTGTTCAAAACCTTTATTAAGGTGAGTTATGAGGTTGATGGTTTTTCCCCAGATGTTGAAGAGCATGATCAGATTCAGAGAGAGAAAATGAGAGAAAGACAAAGAGCAGAGACGTTAGAGATGGGTGGGAATTTTCATTTTACACGTAGAGGTTGTAACAGTAAGCCTAGATTTGTGTCCTGTATTATGATAGCCATGCTACGTTATACATGTTAAGATTATAATATGCACATAATCATTTTAATTCACTCATTAGATGAGCATGCAGAGTATTTAATTATGCACACTGGGAATTTAAAAAAAAGAGACAACAAAAGCTGTGTTTAGTGTATACATGAAGATGAGTGTTAAATATATTTAAGCAGGATTAAAGTGAATTAACACTGCTGGCAAAAGAACGTACGAACGATCCGTGTGGTTTAATTTAACCGTGAGAATTAAATTGAATAAAATTCAGTGTTGAATTTTCTTTTCATCTTTTAATCTATATAACAGCTCTGCATCAAACACTGCGTTGAAGTATGCGTTCAGCGTAATTATAGATAATTATGCAAGTATAAATTTCTATGGTGTCCTAAGATTAAACATTGGACAGATCAGAAAGGCTTCTAAAATAGTTCATCTCTGCTCTTCCTTTTATCTGGTGTGCGAAAATCATTAGGGGTGTGCTGGACAAACCAAAATTTAAGTGTTATGGAAACATACTGTAAATGAGGGAGCAAGGGAACTCCCAAGTGTGCTTATGGAAGTGTGAAAGTGTGAGACAGCATGTGAGGGTGAGATTGCTGTGGTGTTTTGTGATGTTTCAAGAAAGCTCTCCTCAACACAGCTGTGATTTGCAAACCGCACATGCTTTTGATCTTCAGTGTGGTTTTATACATAATAGGTCTATTTTTTATATTCAAGTCTAAAGTGAGGGGTGGCATAGGTTGGGAGTATGAAGCTCACCTCCAGTATGTGTGTGCGGAGTTCTCCCTGTGCTTAGTGGGTTTCCTCCAGGTATTCCGGTTTCCTCCCATGCAGTGTGATTGCCACTAATGTGTGGCCCGTTGCCCTGAGATGGGAGGGCACCACATCCAGGGTGTACCATTTCTTGTGGCCTGAGTTCCTTGAAATATGCTTCAGAGCTTCTGTGACCCTACACAGGATAATCGCTATGGAAAATGGATCGATGGAAGGACATCATGTAAGGTGCAACAGCATTGGCCAAACTAACTATTGTCAGGGAAAACCCATGGACTCAGTTTTGTATGTGGGCTTTGTCACGACTTAATTTCTCAGAGTGTACCTATGTCATATGTGGTAATTCTTTCACTGGTAGTTGATTGTCTCATCTATTTTTGTATCGCTTTTTCTGGACTGTTCCTTTACTGGTCTGTTTCGTACTATTGTTGTTTAGATTATTCTAGGATTTGTTCTTTTGTGATCTTTTCAGATTAAAATCTTCACATATGCACTTTTGCCGTGCCTGTGTCCCTCTTTGCATGACAACCATTAATGTCATCATTAGTTATAAAGAGGAAAGGGCTCTTTATGCACTTTACCGATCAATCTTATCAGCGTAACTATCAATCACCAAATAAGTTCCGCAATGCCAAGTTCATTCATTCCTCTTCTATACCGCTCCTGTGTACAGGGTCACTAAGGCCTGGAGCCTATCCAGGTGGGGTACACCAGTCTATCACATGGCACACACACAAAAAGATGAACAATTTCCAATTAACCTAATCTGGTCTATGGGAGGAAACCGGAGTACATGGAGGAAACCCACCAAGCATGGGGAGAATATGCAAACTACACACACACAGACTCTGGGGGTGTGAGGCCACAGTGCTAACCACTACTCTACCAAGCAAAGTTGTGTATCTAAAGTGGCTGTTTTTTTGGAGAAATAGTATTTATTAAATATTAACATGGCATTCATGCTTCAACACGCGCTGCAAAACACTCTTAAAAAAATAAATTCAAAACCAACATGAAACTGCTAAACAAACAAGTCAGTTTAAATAAAAAAATATGAGAACTAATAGCAATTTGCAGAATATAACTTCAGAATAGTTCCATCACTTGAGCTCCTAATTGGTCTCCAACAGATTCTGTAGAGCTATCTGCTCTGCTTTCTATTGAATATAATGAGTAATTTATGGAACTTCGGTTCAAAACAACAATGTTTTTTCCATCTTAAATGAGGGAACCATACAAACCTAACACTATTTCAACAGATTTAATATCAATCTTGAATTTGTACATTACAGAAACATCAGGGACATTTGCTGGACATGTGATTAATATGTACCAATGGGATCAGTCAAGAAGTGGTCCCTCATGAAGCATTTAATTGCAATGCCCATGTGAATTTCTTTTAACGAGAATACAGAAGACAAGAAACATACAGGTTTTTATAAAATATACATATAGAATAGCGTGCAAATTGCTTGAGCCCCCCCCCACATTTTATTTTCATATTACATTAAATGAAACGATTAAATGTGATCATTAAATTAAAGAAATGTGAACAACTGTTTTACTGTGACAGGCTGCACATGATGACATTTTTTTTAATTGCTTGTTTATGTAACAACCTCAGCAATAACCTCATTTCCCCTCTCGTCTGTTCCAATCACTCCACACCCAGCATCACCAGTATACTAATCACCAGCCTGATCGTCTGTCATCATCTGCATCTGTTTCTCACTGGTTCATGCCCTAAGTTAGATAATTTTTTTAAATGCTTGAATGATTCATAGGTCACTGTGTGGCTTAACAAACAAAACCATTCCTCTGAAACTGGTCAGGTACAGGGACTGAACTGTAAAACTGGAGCTAAAAAAAAACTCCTTCAGGAAGCCTGAGGAACGATTTCTCAAGACTACATTAAAATATTGTTATATTTTAATATGGCGGCAAAAATATGAAGAAATGAGGGGTGGCTCAACACATTTGCATAGTACTGTATAATCCATATAATGGATTAAATTAATCACATAGTTATTTTTGGAGATCCTATAACAGAGAATGCTTCCCTGTGCATGATGTTTGGTCTGTATTTAGAAGCAAAAAAAAAAACATTTTTAGTGACTTTTGGGCCAGTTTGTATTGAAATATGGTATGAGTATTCTTTTATTTTAGCACCGACTTTTAGATCAGACTACAGGAGTAAACCACTGATGTTAGAAACTATAGTGTGCCTCCTTTTAACAAATCATCTGTTTATCATATCACAAACATGTTCATACGTAGCTGAATATACTTTGCACTGTAATAATGTTAATGGCACTGGTGAACTGAAGAAACAGCACTTGGTATTCATTAGCTGATTGTATGCTGGTCTGCATATCAATGAAATAGTGGTCACAAATACTGACTAATGACCCTAGAGGGTTTGTTAAGCACCAGGCTGTGCTCTAAGAGTCAAGCTAATAAGTTTGACAGTTGAACTGGTCTGGACTTTGATTTAAGAAAGGTAACTACGAGTCTAGACAATTTCCTCAACATGTAATGCTATAGAATGAAATTGAACCTGTCAGTTCCTGCTTGGAGGCGAGATTTATATGTCAGGTGCAAGCACCCGAGGGTTTAGTGACATTTTTACCACAGTTAGTCATGAGAAATAATCAGTAGAATCTGGGATCGAGCTTTGTATGATGATTTCTGTTGAATATGTATATTGAGAAATATTGAAATATTTATGTTTGTCCTTTAAGTATTAAGATTTGTGTCTGCAGAGCGCTGGGTTAGGTTCACTATCTGAGAGAGGGTTTTTGCCTAGCACAGTCATATGGTATCACAGCTGGTGGAAAAGGTGAGATTATTTTTTTTTATATACTTTCTCACTAGGTAAAGCATGAGACAAAAAGAAAACCCGAGATTCACTGTTATAAATTAAATAAATTCGAATGTGTTAAAAAATGATGCGAAAGGCAGTTTTGTTCTTCATGCTCAAGATATTCGAGCGTAAAATTCAGGTTTAAAACATGAGCAAGAACAGTAACAGTGACCATGTTCAAAACACAGCATAGTGTACAATCTCAGATGAACAGTCGTACATTTCAACTTGCTGAATGTATAATTTTCATTAATATTTATAATAAACTCAAATAAATACTCATTTTCACTATTTCACATTTTAAAAATCTCAAATGGGCTTAGTGGTTAGCACTGTGGCCTTGAACCGCCAGGTTCCGGGGGTCTGTGTGCATGGAGTTTGCAAGTTCTCCCCGTGCTTGCTGGGTATCCTCCAGGTACACCGCTTTCCTTCCACAGTCCAAAGATATCCAGATTGAGCTAAGTAGCGTCCCCATATTGCCCGTAGTGTGTGAGTGAGTGTGTGTGTGCCCTGTGGTGAATAGGGTGTACCCTACCTCGTGCCCTAAGTCTCCTGGGAGAAGGCTCTAGGCTCCCGTGACCCTGTATACAGGATAAAGCAGTATATATTATCAGTGAGTGAGAGAGAATTTCAACTCTTGTTAAAAAAAAAAAAAAATTGCTCTTTCAAACGGATTTGTATCAAAGGCTAAGTGACTTACTATTATATTTTCTGTGTTCTCCTTCCATATTTGTACATCTTAATTCTTCTAAAGAGCACGCATGACACCAGTCCACATTAGCCTGACCTGGTGATCTCAAGGAATGTTCTAAATATGTGCATTGAACCTTCTTTTAATAAAATTTCCACACACATATAGCTATATGATTCATCTTCTAATACTGAGTTTTCAAAGTCTTTATTACTTTCCCTTCTGCTCCTTCTTTTTCACCCATACCTGTCTATGCCTATGTCCCTGTGGCTATGAATAAATTGAAGCAGTAATCTGTCTCTGAATGGGGTTCCTTGCTTTGATGAGTTTAGGGAGCTTACTTCTGCATGCATTGCACACTTTGCAAACTCCAAGCCATAGAGGAGCTCAATGTAATCATTAGTGTATTTGTTACTGTGACCGCTGTTTCTTTGCACAGAACTGCATGGGCAGAGTTTAGGTATTTGCTATTCCTGCCAGCTTGTTAGCTTGTTTGGGAACAAACCACTCTCTGAAGAGCTGAGGCCTGATAGCTGCCCCACTCGCAATCTGCATTGTGTGCATCAATTAGCATACATCAGGCCTAAAACTGAATATGTATGTGAGGAAGATGTGTGGGTCTGTGTGTCAGGCATATGGGTGTGTGCGCGCGAGTTCCTCAATGTGTGTTTGTGTGTTTGACAGACCGTCCAGGATCTGTTCACTCGAGCTGCTATGAACCTGATTTGTGCTATGTGCAGCTCAAAGTAGTTTTTAAATTGCGTCTCTCAACATTTAACTGTTTTATTACGTTAGATTGATCAGAGGTCATAGGGTTAAGCCAATATCAGGCCAAGGAGACGTTGTGGAGTGTTAAAGTACCAGACTACAAACCACATTCTTTTTCTACAGCTGAAAAAGTCTTTTTTTTTATTTAATTCATGCTGACCTTGCTGATGTTCCACCGAAGTAATTTTAGCTGTCGACAACTTGATGACTAAGGTGGGTTGCTCTTTTTTTAACTTCATATACACTGCCTGGCCAAAACAGTTACCATTTCAGAAGGATCAAATAATTGAGCCTCAGAAAACAACGTTGGAGATTTGAAATTACTTGAACTGGGTTCAACGCATTATTAAAACCTGGAAGGATAGTACTGAACCGGCAACTTTGTGGAAGAAATGTGGTCGGGGAAAAAAAAACGAATGAATGGAGATCTATACACTTGGTGAAGCTGTATGGTTAGGAATCAATAGTAAAAAACAAAGCTAAGTTTAATAGGGAGAGGAGGAGCATTTCCATACGCATGCAGTGTAATGAGATCTCACAGGATTGGGACTCACTCTGGGGGGGAAAAGGCTTCAATTTGCTACGGAGCATGAGAATTGGACTTTGGAGCAATGGGAAAGGTCATGAGTCCAGATTGATGTGCTCTATTCCAGAGCAATGGGTGCACCATCAGGGTGAGAAGGGAAGCACAAAAAGCGATATACACACCATGCATGTGCAGTGCCACTGTACAAGCGTTATGATCTGGGGTTGCTTTAGTTGGTCAGGTCTAGGCTCAGCAACATTATGTCGCAATAAAATGAAGTCAGCTGATGACCTTAAAATACTAAATGACCAGGTTATCACATTAATGGAGTTTTTCTTCCCTTATAGCACAGGCATGTTCCAGGACTCAGATTGTGAAAGTGTGGTTCTGGGAGCATGAGGAATCATTTTCACACATGAACTGGCCACCACAGTGTGTGCTGTAATAAAAGATATAGGTGACTGGACTTTTTTTTTTAAAAACAGACAGTGACATTTTCCTTTATTTCACTCTGTGTGATTATTGATATTTAACAAAACTCAGAATGTTTCCTGTAGTTTGAATTCTATAAATTCTTTAAAAGAATAGAATAGTTCGGTCATGAAAAGTAATTCCCCCCCCCCTTTTTTTTTAATTTAGCTTTTATTGCACTTTATGTTGAAATGACAGGAATTAGTAATAGACATTAGATTCTATACAAAAGCTATGTTGTACAGTAGTCATAGCAGTTGTATGGGTTTGTCATTGGCAATGGCATTAAAGGAAATTATCTCTATATAATTTAAATGATGTTTTCAGAATAAAGTGGCTACAAGGATAAACAAATTATTATTTTTTTAAACTGGATAAAAGTGAGTCAGCGAGCCACAACTCACACACAGTATTTTTTTAGAGGCACAGCTTGAATACCTACATGACAAAATATGCTTGTTTTTACCTGGCTTACATTTGCATTAGAGTAGACATCAGTTTAACTTCTGCAGGCTCACATTATATTCTGTCAAATTGTTTCAGTTAATTTTATTTTGTGCTGAGAGCAGAAGAAAACACAGTGGGTACCTGGTGCATATGCGTACAGTTTTACTAAGATTCCTTCTGTCAGAATTTTAAAGGCAATCTCGGTACAATCCAAGTGCTCTGTTCAAACCACTTTAGGCTGTAGATGTAATACACTTTGTGGAAGTAACCCTATGTGCCTTTAACAGACGCTAGGTCTCGTTTAAAAGCCTTCAATGTGAAGGGTAAATGTAGAGAATACACCTAACTATGAGACCAGCATGAAACAGAAATAAGGATGGCATTGATTGTCATTTAAATATGAATGCACTGAATCGACTACATTGCATTATGTAGTGTTTATTCCAAATACTTTTAAAAAGCATGTTGTTTTTTTCTTATTCATTTAATTACAAGCCATTTCAAGTGTATCTGCCATCCTGTGATGTAGTGTGTAAGAGAGAGAGTGGTGAGGGTTACTGTCTCTCTATCTCTCTCTCTGTTCGGTTCTGCATGCAGGGTTAATTAGCATTGCAGAGTTGATGTCTGGAGCAAGCGTCGACTGATCAAACCCTGCCTTTCAGTATGTGCGTGTGTGTGTTTGCTTTAGTCTTCCTCTTCCTCTATATATAAGTGTGCTTTAACTACAGGTATCTTCTGTGTATGAAATGCAGAAATAAATATGAACACACACACACACACACACACACACACACTCACACACAAGCCTAGTGGCCAAACATACGTGAGTGCACACACGTTAGAGTTATTATCAGAGATAGGCAAGTGGTGTGATGAATCAGTATAGCTTCATTTTTTTTCCTCTCTTTTCAATTTGCTCATCACTCCATGTTATTTTAGAAATAGTCAAGAAATGTTTAGCCTGTCCTATTCCTTGTTTTTCGCAGCTTAATTGCTTTGTCTCTTTCAAGATTTCTCTGAAGCATATAACATGAATAGTTCTTCTGCCTCTACTTTCATCTTACTGCATGTTTTATATTTCACTTTTTTTTCCGGGTGTTACGAGGAGAAGGTGGGTTGTGTAATTGGGTAGATTTTGCTCATTTCAACTTTCAATCAACAGTTCATTGATTTAAGCGCCAAGTATTTTCTTTTGGGTAGAAAATCAGTGTTAGCCCATTCCACATATACACAACATATTGCACCTGGGTAAGTAATGAACGTGGCAAGAATGTACCAGAATTTTTATTTTTTTCTTGAACATAAAAATGTGACGACAGTGATGACGATGTTATCCTGCCGCATCATTTATGTATCTGCAGTGGAGAAAAAAAAGAGAAATCTTCTTGGATATGAAATTTTTATGTAGAGAAAAGCAGTACTTTTCCTGTCAAAAAGGTTTCTGAGTTAAAAGTCTTTCCTGGACTTTTATTCATTTCTTTCTAATAATAATTTAGCTAAAATCAAGTACAATATTCAAATCTCTTCAAATGGATTATTTTTTTCCATGAGTGTATGTACAGTAGTACACGGTCAGGTTTATAAGTATTTGGGAAAAGAGAGAATTTTCTATTTCTATTTCTGCCTCTGCACACCAACACAATGGATTAGAAATGAAGCGATTGAGATATGGTTAAAGTGTGGACTTTCAGCTTTAATTAAAGGCGCCTAATAAAAATACTGCATTAATCATTTAAGAATTAAAGCAATTTGTTTATATAGGTCCCTCCATGATCACACCAGTAACCGGAGAACTCATTGATAAATGTTTCATATTCAGGAGAGACCTGTTTCTTAGTTATTTCATGAGAAATTAAGCAGCTAAAAGGTGGAGTTGATTCCAAGTAGTCAAAGTGCATTTTGTGGCTGTTTAAAGGAAGTCTCAGTATGCTGTACAAAGAATGCTGATGAAAGTGAAAGAGGATTGTCGTTAGGTCTTTAAAAAAAAAAAGAAAAAAAAAAAAGGGGAAAAGCCCAATCAAGAAAATAGAATGTTTTGAAGTGGCCAAATCAATAGTTTAGCACATTCTTTAAAAAAAAAATGCACTGGTGAGATCAGCAAGACCAAAGGCCTTGAGGATTACAGAAGAAAGCTAAACTGGATGATTGCAGAATTCTTTCCTTGGTAAAGGAAAAAAAAACCATTTCAAAGTCAAGAACCTTGAAGACGTAGGCATATCATTGTCTAAGTCTACAATCAAGAGGCATTTTCATGAGCACACATAAGGTTTACCTCAAACTGCAAACCAAACAGAAAAACTTTAGAAAAGATCTCTAAAGAAGCCTGCCCAGTTCTAATAGAAGAGTAATCTCACTGTAAACTTGGAAGCTAATTGTACTTGCACCATTTGAGGCAAGTGAATAAAAAAGTGTATTTGTTTACATGCAGAATGGTTGGATCATAATATTTTAAGTGAAATGCATTTAAAACCATATTATTTGTACCAAAACAACTGGGATTGGAATTCATCCGTTTATTCATTCAAAAGGGTAAAAAATATTTAATTCATTGAAACACGAAAAGCATCAAATACTGCTAATTATGTTCTTTGTGAACTACACTAGAACTAATTACGCTTTGAACAGTAAGAAATTGGTTTTCATAAAACAAAATGTGTTTTTGCCATTAATTATTACAGTAAAATCTTACTAGAATTGCATTTTCTTCGACAATTAAAACAGACCTAGAGAGTAAACGTCATACTCTTGTAAATAAAAAAATTAAAAAACCTAAAACAGGCAAAACTGCATGTTACTACAGATAAGTCCCAGTGAGAAAGATATTTGTCCAAGGTAAATTACAGAAAGAAAAAAAAATATTCTGTGAAAATAAAAAAAGGTGCATCTTCCTTGGAATCCTACAGCAAACAAGTCCAGACTAGTCTGGAATGAATTGGCCAATCACAATCTAAAAACAGGCATGTAGCCCTAGATAAGTGTGTTAGACCTACAGAAATTGGTATACCTAGTGATTGCCTCATATACAGTGGTGTCAAAAGTATTCACATTCATTACTTGGGTAGAAGTATAGATACTAGGGTTTAAAAAGACTTCTTTAG
>JAOVVA010000041.1:11785490-11800709 GCA_028565275.1 Leiocassis micropogon
TGTGGAGTGATGTGGAGTGGTGTGGAGTGATATGGAATTATGTGGAGTGGTGTGGAGTGATGTGGAATTATGTGGAGTGGTGTGGAGTGATGTGGAGTGATGTGGAGTGGTGTGGAGCGATATGGAATGATGTGGAGTGGTGTGGAGTGATGTGGAGTGATGTGGAGTGGTGTGGAGTGATATGGAATTATGTGGAGTGGTGTGGAGTGATGTGGAATTATGTGGAGTGGTGTGGAGTGATGTGGAGTGATGTGGAGTGGTGTGGAGCGATATGGAATGATGTGGAGTGGTGTGGAGTGATGTGGAGTGATGTATAATGTTTGTGGTACTTATATGGCTGTATATAGTAACAGTTGTAAGGATTGCTTTCTAAATGAATTAGCTGGCGTCTTTATTTCGTTTCTGGTGAGATAATGTGTTTGGTGTTTGCCATTGCAGCCTAAGGAAATGTCAGTGAGCTTTAAAAAAACTCTGTAGACTAGTAGATGATAAACAACATTGACTAGTAAACCTTATTCAGGTGTAAGAAGGCATCATGAGTTCAGTCACTTTTTAAAGATTAGTGAGCACATTCCAGAAACAGCCAGAAAAGCCCAAGCCATCATCATCATCACCATCATCACCATCATCATCTTCATCACTGTCTCACCATCAGCACCGCCAGCATGGTGCAGCATCACTTAAATTCAATTCAATTTTATTTGTATAGCTATAATTGACATTGTCGCAAAGCAGCTTTATACAATCAAAATAATTATTTAACTTTGTATGAAATGTGAATGTGTATGAATCAGAATGATAAGACTGATAAGATGATAAGAAACCTTGAGAGGAACCAGACTCAACAGGGAACCCACTCTCATTTGGGTGAAAATGGATAGCAGGGATTGATCTGCAGTCATACTGTGTGTTTACTGAAGTACTGTACTGTTTTGTTTTTTTTTTCAGAAGATTCCAAATTGTTGTATTTGCTATGCTCAGTTTTTGTGCATTGTCTCTGATTGAGTTTTTAATGTTTTCTCAGCTTTAAAATGGCTTGCTTTCTCCCACACGCAGCTCTCTGGTCTTCATGTTGGTTTATTCTTTCTAAGAATAAGTGTGGTGTTTAAAGGCAAAACCCTGGGGCTCAGACAAGGACTAGGCATTCAGAGCTGTTAATTTTTAAAAACATCTGTCTAACCGGGCTCGTCTGGGTAACAAGAAACACCTGTCAGTCATGTGTGACAATCTTTATGGTCACTTGAAAAATAAGTGCCTTTTCAGTTTGGTGGCATGGTGGCTTAATGGTTAGCGCTATCACCTTGCCACCTCAGGGTTAGAGGTTTGAATCTCATCTCCGATCGATGTTCATGCATGTTGCATGTTATTTACTTTCAAATATCACTTGCCATTGTTCTGAAACACTATGAACAACAAACAAAAAAAAAATTTTTTTTAAAAAGAGAGGTTGTCCTACACCACCATGCCACCAGACCCTCTAGCAGCTCGTTTCCTGAGGCAGCAAGACTGCTCAATACATTACTGGCCCCAACACCCACCCAAGTATGACTAGCACTTGCTGTTTTGACACACTTTTGTGTCATGAGACACATTTTACTATTGAACTTGCTACTTCCTTTTTTACCATTTTTTTTCCCCTACTCAGTTGCACTATAAGGTAGAGCCCACAGTTTCTTCCGTTCAGCACTTTCATCCTGTCTACTTTTTAGACACTGCCCTGAGTATTTATTTTTCTAAATATTTTTATCGTATGCATTTATCATAGATCATTGCACTCATCTCCCACTGTCATGTCTTTTGCAAGTTCTGTAATTCTGTGCACTCTGCTCCAGATTGTAATGCTTTCTTAAAGAAATGATTTTAATGTACACAAATCATACAGAGGAATCACAGTGAAACACAGCTACCTTAAATTTAATCTCGACTTAAAATCATTGAGATAAGTTACTGGTGTCTTGATGAGCTTGCCTAGGCAGCACGACGTGATGGAATCCAAACCTACAGGCATGTCCCTTGCCAACTCAGCATTATCCGCCACTGTCTCATGCACATTATCATCCTTAGATCGCTCTATTACAACCTCCTCTATGTATACAGTCTTTGTTGTAGACCTGCCAGCTGTGGATGCTTCATGTAGTATTTAAAGTAGATCAACACTACTGACTATGCAGAAGATCAAACTAATCACACCTACACAGTGAGGCGTAAGCAGTAAGTAAGTCTAGGATTCAGTGTCTAAAAGCGGTGATAAAATCACAGATCCAGAATCTTCTTTATAAGCTTGGATGGAATAAATGCTGAATGCCACAGGCTGGTTTTTCTTTTTCAGATGTGCGAGTGTGGGTTGAAGCGCATGTGATAGATGCTCTGCAGACTTGCTGTAGCATCGCACTGGAAGAAGTCCAGACACAGTAGGATATTGCTCCTCACAATGTGACATGCCACTTTTAGCAGTAGGGGAACAAAGTTGTTGTTGGTCTTTCGGCTGCTGACCCCCCGGCAAGGGGTCGCCAGAGCAGACCATCCAGTCCGCACATACAAGCTTATGTGTTTTTTACACCGGATGCCCTTCCTGATACAACCCTCCCATTTTATCCTGGCTTGGGACCGGTACTGCATCCAGTGGCTGGGAATCGAACCCAGGCCTTTGAAACACTTTCTAATGAGCCACCAGTCCCCTACTGAGTAAAGTAGTAAATCAGGGTGTATTGTTTTTGCCTTGGAATCTATTTCTTTCTCTTATGAGTCATTTTATAAGTGACTTAAGGAACCCCTCCCTTTCCAGCTCTCTATACACTACCTGGTCCCCCAAAAAGTCACCGTTTCAGAAGGGTGAAAACCAGAAGGGCAAATAAACAGCTAAGGAGAGTGCTAAACTTACTGAAGTTGGATTTAAAACTATTAAAATGATTGAATGCATTATTAAAACCTGCAACTACTGTGCTAATCCATTAATGTATTGGAAAGAATGAGGTTGGAAATAAATCCGTGATCGGAGATTACTTAAACGCTTGGTGAAACACTTGCATCATAAAAGTCTGAGAGCAGAAATGTTGGTAAAAAAAAAAAAAGCAAGAACATTTTCACACAGTCACACGCAGTTTGACAACTTACAGCTGTGTGACTGTAAGAAAACCACTCGTTGGTGAGACTATTCAGAAAAAGAAAAAAAACTTCAGTTTGCTATGGAGAATAATGTCAGGTCTGATGAGTCCACTTTGAGCCTATTTGAGAGTGATGGTTGCATCAGTGTAAGAAGAGAAGCGATGAAGCAATGCACTCATCCTGACCATTGTACAAGCCTCTGGGTGTTATGAGTGTTATGATCTTGCGTTGCTTCAGTTGGTCAGGTTTAGGCTCAGCAACCTTACGTGGTAATAAAATGAAGTCAGCTGATGACCTGAATGTACTGAATGACCAGGTTATCACATCTATGGAGTTTTTCCTCCCTGATGGCACAGCCATATTTCAGGACTCAAATCGTGGACGAGTGGTTTAAAATACACATTTAAACAAATTAATTATAGCATCTGATAAGAAACCAAAACATTTTATTAATATTGTTGTAGATTTAGATCAACTCTTTTTTGTTGCTATGCTACGTTATTTAATGTCTAAAAAAAAAACACCTAAAGCTTGCATGCAAATTTTGCATAGGACTATATAATGTTAACACTCTCAAGTTAATAGGGATGTTCAGTACCGATTGTAAGGAGTTAGTCATATTGCACTGATGGATCATTGCCTGGAATCATCTTTCGTTAGCTTGTTAAAATTGTAACGACTTTTTCTTTTCTGTTTTATAGGATTTTTAATAGGTGGCTGAATAAAACACCAGTAAATAGAGTTAATGATCTGCTTGTAAACTCAGGAAGAGAGGGCCACTGGGAGAGATTCGGAGTCGTAAGGTGCCATGTCCGCTGGTTGCCCACCGCAGTCTCCAGCTGTGGCTAAAACAGAGGTGGTGCTGGAAGGATGGTGCCCTCTGTTGGCAGCCACATTTGCCTACTGGGACAACATTCTGGGACCCCGCGTCTGGCACATCTGGGCCCCCAAAGGTCAGGGATCGATGTTGCTCAGTGACGGCGAGGTGACGTTCCTGGCAAATCACACTCTGAATGGCGAGATTCTTCGCAGTGCCGAGAGTGGTGCCGTGGACGTGAAGTTCTTCGTTTTGGCAGAGAAAGGCGTGATCATTGTGTCACTAATATTCGATGGCGAGTTAAAGGGCGACAAGAACACGTGCGCGCTGTCCATCATTCTGCCCCAGTCAGAATTGGATTTCTACCTTCCGCTGCACAGCGTGTGTGTGGAAAGGCTCAAGCACACTGTTCGCAAAGGACGCATTTATATGCAGAAGGTCTGTAGCCTTATCTGTGCTTTAAAACTCGTAATTTTACTCGTACTAAAATCCGTTGAATATATGTGTTCTCTGTATTGCAGGGTTACGGCATTATTGCTTTATTAACCTCTGAGATTGTTCCTATCATGGAGCTTCTCTCGTCCATGAAGACTCACAGCGTACCAGAGGAAGTTGATGTAAGTCTCTTTGTTCACTTATACTTTCACTTTTTATTTTTTGTATATCATGATTAGTTTAGTATAAATAAAACACTCTGATATTTCTTTTGTAATAGATCAAAGACACTTTACTGAATGATGATGATATAGGTGACAGCTGTCATGAGGACTTTCTCCACAAGTGAGAATATCTTTTCAAATGATTACAAAGTCTCACTTAAATACTTACTGGAAAATGATGTGTAAACATGTTTGTAAAAAAATTACTTGCGAATGACTGGCCAAGTTTCCATCAATACGTGTATTTGCATGTGTGAAGTGCAATGTAAATAGCCTCACTCTCCAACTCTTTTTTTTTTTTTTTTTTTTCCCCTAGAGCCATCAGCTCTCATCTACAGACTTGTGGCTGCTCCATAGTTGTTGGCAGTAATCCAGACAAAGTCAATAAGGTCTGCACACACATAGAAACACTCCTGCATGCTCAGTATTAATGCCACATTCAATACAGAAATGCTTACTGTTGCGAGCACAGTAGGTTAACTGGTTGAGCTGTTTTGTGCCGTAGATTGTGCTGACACTATGTCTGTTCCTCACTCCCGCTGAGAGGAAGTGCTCACGACTGTGCCGAGCTGACGGCACTTTTAAATACGACACTGGCCTGTTCGTTCAAGGCCTGCTCAAGGTACACAACTACATACTTGGCAACACATTACTCCTTTACAGACTTTGTTGTACTGGCTAGGAACTAGTGCTGGGCCATATGACCTCAAGAGTCAATATCATTATTAATTTAATATTTTACCTCAAATTATGATTCATTAATTAGTAGTTTTTGTTTGGGTTTTTTTTGTTTGTTTGTTTACTGTAAGTATGCTCATTAAAGATTCAATTTGGGAAAGTTAAACTATTAAAGATGGGAAGTTTTCTCTAATGAAAGAGTTCTCCATCTTGCTTCCATGGAGAGGGCAGAGTCATGTGACTATACACATTGTAGTAAGCTTTTAAGGGGACAGGACATGAGCGTAACACACTCGGAGGACAGTGCTATCCGCTCCTTCCGCTTGCGTGAACTCACAGGCGCCCCGATTGGCTGTAGATCCGTAATTAATGTGAGAGCACTAAGTACCTCCCATCCCCCCCGCCCCCCCGAGAGAGCTCGGCCAATCAGCTCTCTCTAGGCCTCCGGCTGCGAGAGCATCACCTGGGAATTGACCTTGCGATCTCCGGATGATAGGGCGAGCACTTTACCACTGCGTCACTCGGAGGCCATTTTCATTCATCTTCTGTACCGCTTACCTGTACAGGGTCGCAGGTCACCCGAAAACTATCCCAGGAGATTTTGGCCACACAGTGGGTTACACCCTAGACAAGGTGCCAATTCACTGCAGGGCACACACACATCACAGACAATTTGGATTAGCCTAATGTGCTAATTAGGCTTTGGACTGTGGAAGAAAACCAGAGTACCCAGAGGAAACCCACCAAGCATGGATATAACATGCAATCTCCCCACAGACCCAAAGTGGGAATCAAATCCTGACCCTGGAGGTGCAAGGCCACAGTGCTAACCACTAACCTGTAATACATTTGTTCCACATCCAGGGTGTACCACACCTAGTGCTCTGAGTCTCCTGGGACAGGCTTAGGGCCTCCGGTGACCCTGAATAGGATAAGCGGCATAGCGAATGAATGAGAGTGAGAACCCAGACCTACAAAACTACAAGAATTACAAGCATTAAAAGTTATTTCTGTTGAATCAGCTTGTTTTGTGATGCCAAGAATATGCATTATGAAAAATGCTGGCAATTTCCTCACTAACATTTAGCCTGGTTTGTCTTTGTCATCATTGTGAGGAAACAAAGGAGTTTACAGTTATCAATTAGTTTTGGATCTTGTAAATGATTAATCAAAAGTAACCAGACTGGTTTCAATTATTTTTCCGTGTTTTGGTATTAAAGGTTCACACTAAAAATAAAATCCCATGTGTCCTCAAGTCATGGGATAGAGAGGCTAACTCTCTAGCCTGTACTTGGTGTGATTGTGGAGTGATTGATGAATGTGCAGTGTGGAGAGTAAGTCACTCTGTGTCCTCTGTCTGCACGCAGGACTCCACAGGGAGTGTCGTGTTGCCTTACCGACAGGTCCTCTCTTCTCCCTGTCCATCTACCCACATCGACGTGGACATTAACACAGTAAAGCAGATGCCTCCCTGCCACGAACACACATACCATCAGCGCCGCTACATGCGGGCCGAGCTCAGCGCCCTTTGGAAGACTACCTGCGAGGAAGAAATCAGCCCTGACCAGCTCATCAACATACAGGAGTCGTTCACTCCTGACTTGTACGTCCGTTCACACAATTAATGCATAATCAGACAAAAAAAGAAATTTCTCACGAGTTTGTAAGTCATGTTGCTTAATGGTCTGCTTGAATTGTGTGCACAACTTTGTAAAACGCAAGTTTGTGAAACATATACTCATCATCCATTTTACTAGGAACACCTGTACAGCTATTCATTAAGTAGCTTTATCATCCAATGAATTTGCAGCAGCGCAACATGTAAAATCATTAGATAATCAACTTTAATTTATTGTTAAAAATAAACATTAGAATGGGGGGAAATTAGATCGTGGTAACTTTGTCTGTGACCTGTTTACCAGACAGGCTAGTTGGAATTTTTCAGAAACCGCTGATCCCCTTTGGGATTCATTTTTTTTTTTTGCACAACACAGCTTTAAATTCGTATAAATAATTTCTAACAATCACTCTTTACTACTGTGCTGAGCAGAAAAGCAGGGTCACTAAAAATAGGGAGAAATTGTGTGGTGCAAGTTATCTGTGGCTATTGTAGCCTCAAGGTTTGTGGGTTTGTGCTTTTCTGTTAACCACGGTTGTAAAGAGTAGCGATTTGAATTTGTGTTGCATAAATAATGCATTGAGTGTATGGGGTAGTTAAGCAAGAAGTATTAAATTGGCTTATTGGGAAGCTGGTCAATTAAGAAAGAATGCAAATAAGAAGTAACAGGCTTGTTAGACGTCATCAGGACTGTTTCTGAAAGCTGATGGAAACCTCATGCTGTGACTGCCTTTAAGAACAGTAGGACAACTTTAGCTCTCCAGCGAACAGAGGGGGTGTTAGTAAGGAGCACAGTATGATATATGAAAGTGCATTTGCATCATTTGATGTTTGTTTAAGTGGTCCACTTTGACTATGTCGGCCGCAGGGATGGGGCGGCGAGGTTGTTGCCACTTTTTGTCTCATCTGAGTAAAGACACAGAATCACAATGACGTTATGAAACTTCTTTTTAAGTGTAATTTGATTTTTCTTAGTGCTCAGTTAAAGAAGACTTGTATGACTCATTTCCAACCTGCTCTTATTTCCAATTCTTCCTTGGGCAATCTAATTTCACCATGTAGCTAGTTGTTTTATTCTACACTGCCTGTGCAAAAAAAAAGAAGAAGAAAAAAAAGATTTCTCTAAGATTTCATTCAGTCACCTTTAGCTTTATTCCAGCACACAACATGGTGGCCAGTTGATGTGTGAAAATTATTCCTCATACTCCCGGAACCACTCTTTCTGGAAAATTCTGCCATCGGGGATGAAAAACCATGATAACCTGGTTATCCAGTACATTTAGGTCACACCTGACTTCATTTTATTGTCACATAACGTTGCTGAGTCTAGATCTGACCAACTGAAGCAACCCCAGATCATAACATTGCCTCCAGAGGCTTGTACAGTGGCCACTACTCTATGTATGATGGGTGCATCGCTTCCTTCTTACTCTGACGCGGCCTTCGCTCTGAAATATGGTCAATCTGAACTGACCAGACCACATGACCTTTTTTCATTGCTCCAAAGTCCAATCAGCTCTCTATTAAATTGTTTCTGTTTAGACTCACTCACAAGTGGTTTCCTCATGGCCAGACAGCTGTTTAGTCCCAATCCTATGAGTTCTTACCACATTGTGTGCTTATGAAAATGCTTTTATTTTCACTTTCATACACAGCTATGGTTTTTTTGTTTTAGCATGCAACTTCACCAAGCATTTCTCCATTTATGTTTCTTTTTCCCCAACCACATTTCTTCTACAAAGTTGACAGTTCAGCACTTTCCTTCCAGGTTTTGATATAGGGTTCTTAAACCTGTTCCAGTCATTTTAAATCTCCTTAGTTGGTTGTCTTTACTTGATTCAGCCCAGTAATTTGATGTATACATAGTACTGTCTATATGCTCACATATATATGGTCTCTCTCTCTCTCTCTCTCTCTCTATATATATATATATATATATATATATATACTCTACATGCAAATAATGTAATCTTTTACACTTTTTAATTACCAAGAAGTTCAGTAGCACAATAATAATGCTATTTTCCTTTTTACTAGGAACATATTCCAGGATGTCATGCACAAGGATACACTGGTGAAGTCTTTTATAGATGAGGTATGGGCTGTTCTCTTTTTTTTTATCATGTGCATGTGTGTGTTTGACACTTTAAATTGATTATAAAAATAGATCCATGGATTTCTTGATGTTTGTCTGAACATAATTTATGATCATTATTACAAATGTCTTTTCTGTGTGTGTGTGTGTGTGTGTGTGTGTGTGTGTGTGTGTGTGTGTGTGTGTGTGTGCGCGTGTGTGTGTAGGTATTCCTCTTGAAGCCAGGTCTAAACCTTCGAAGTGTATTTTTGTCCCATTTTCTCCTAATACTGCACAGGAAGGCTCTGACGCTACTCAGATATATCGAGGATGAGACGTATGTATTATAATCCTCGACTATATTCACAGATCTAGTCAATAAAATGATTATCAATATATTTGTTAAGTATCAAGTTAAACATTTACAATTACTGTTCATGTTAATTAGTATCAGATAACAAAACAAATTAATTTGTTGTCGGTGATATTGTCATTTGTAGTCAGAAGGGGAAGAAGCCATTCCGGTCATTGCGTAATCTGAAGACAGACCTCGACTTAAATGTAGAAGGAGACCTGAACATCATCATGGCAATGGCAGAGAAGCTGCGGCCAGGCCTTCACTCCTTTGTTTTTGGGAAATCCTTCGTCACTAGTGTGCAGGAGCGTGATATTCTAATGAACTTTTGACCTTTCACCTTGAAACACTGAAAAACATTAATCCACAAAATGTCTGATATGTATTCATGTTCTGAAAGTATGGTTGTGTATAAAGAATCTACTGTACATGTGCACTGATTTACTCTGGAGCTTGCTTGAATCTTTATTTGTACAACATCCTGTGTAATTGTATTTGTGTGTTTTGCAATCTAAATACTGAGAAACTGTCTATACAAACACCATGCAGGGCAGGGCCATCATCGTGTTTATCATGAATTTATTTTAACTATGAAGACTGTGATGCTGCTACTAAGTGTCGCTGATGGCACAGCCGTACTGTGATGGTTCTTCTGCAAATAGTAATGACTCGTCATAAATAAATAAAAATTTTCTGCCAAGTGAAATAATCGAGAGATGCATTATTGCATATAGGGCAAACAGACAAAAAAAAGTGTTGATAAGTTTTGCCACAATGCCACTATCTGTAAAAAGAGAGTGAATATGAGTTTACTGATGTTATCGTACTGAAATTATTATAATCTTTTTTTGGACAATGCCAATGAAAAAACAATCTGTGTTTAATATGTAATTTTTTTTTTAGATGAATAAAACTATAGCGCAAATAGAGTATGGTGTTTATGGTGGTGTTTGTTTTATTCATTGTTGCCTAAGAATGTGTTCACAAATTTAATTTTTGTATTTGTTACAGTGATGTACCCATTTTTTGCCAATTTTTACACCTTTTTTTTTACACCAGAGCCTGGGTTAGCAGGTTGCAACAAATCAACAGATATACATATATCCTGATGCAAACCTCTGCAATTTGTCTGGGCTTGGGACTGGCACTAGGAGTGCACTGATAACCCCTCTGTGGCCAGAAATTAAACCCAGGCCAGGGCACAGAAAGGGATACATAGGGATAGCCACTAATCCAGCAAGGTGCCAATGTACCATTTTTTTTATTGAAACCAAAGTAGAAAGTTCATATTATTTAGGATTAGCAGTTGAATGATGTTGACTAGTGATGAGTGTCATCAATATGCTGGCAACAGTGCCACCCAGACTTAATGCAACCCTTGTACACTGCCTGAACAAAAAAGAAGTCACCACCGAAACCGATGTTAAAGCATGGGGAGAACATGCAAACTCCATGCACAAAGAGGCGGGAAGTAGACCCAGACCCTTAAGGCACAAGATGACACCACTAAGCCTGTTCAGAAAAAATGATGAATGGAGAATCATGATCACTAAAACACTTAAAAACAGCTGTGGTCATAAGAAAACCACTTAATATTAAGGCTAATCAAAAAGGACTTACTAGGGACCATAAAGATTGGACTTTGAAGCAATGAAAAAAGTTCATGTGGTCTGATGAGTCCAGATTGACCCTATATCAGAGATATAGGGAATGGAAGCACATAAAGTGATGCACCCCGAATGAATACTAGCCACTATACATGCCTCTGGATGCAGTGTTATGATCTGGAGTTGCTTTAGTTGGTCAGGTCAAGGCTCAGCAACGTTATGTGGCAAAAAAATGTACTGAATGACCAGCGCTGATATTTACTAAGCACCTCAGAGTAGGAAATCGCTCCTAAATGACCAAAAATTCTCAGAGTGATGCAATTTTGGTCCTACTTTTAGGAGTAAGAGGAAAGAGCAATTTAAATGACATTTTTAAAGTCCTATCACTGCCAAAACTTCCAGATGTGTCCTAACTGGTTATGTGTAGCAAGGAAATGAGACATTTTGGTAACATTGAATGACATGAGGCTCATAAAAGATAGGTTTGAATAAAAAATGTATACTTTTTCATGACAGATTGTGTGCGGTATGCAACTGGTTTGTTAACAAACATTTCATATGCTATCTTTGAAACAGAATTTGGGTTTGTCACAGACGACAATGTCAGAAATAACAAATCAACATTTACTCTTATGACAACACAGATCATGTGATTCATTTATCTTCATCTGACACAGATTCATTTATCTTTTATAAAACTCATCCTGTTACAGGGTCATGGGGGCCTGGAGAGTATCCCACTCTCCCAGGAGACTTTGGGCACAAGGCAGGGGACACCCTGGACAGGTGTGATGATTGTCAAACCATCACAGAGCACACACGTAGATAATTTGGGATTGCCAATTAGTCTAATTTTGAGGATGAAACTGGAATATCTGGAGTAAACCCACCAAGCACAGGGAGAACATGCAAACTCCACGCACACAGACCAGAGGTGGGAATCGAACCCTTGACCCCTTAAATTTTATATATAATTATACTAAATATACTAAATTATTTGGCGGCAAGATGGCGTAATGGTTAGCACTGTCACTTTGCACCTCCAGGTTCCCGGTTTGATTCCTGTGTCGGGTCTGCGTGCGTGGAATTTGCATGTTCTCCCCATGCTTGGTGAACTTCCTTCTGTAAGTTCTACAGTTTCCTCCCACAGTCCAAAGACATGCTAATTAGGGTTTTGGCCGTAGTATTTAAATCCGTGTGCGAGTGTTGACCAGAGGTCCTACCACGGTCGTACAAAATGGGAATAAATACAATCGTCACCACTGGCCTGCACCATTGGCCTCCACAGAGGTTCCTAGATGGATGAGAGAGATTCAATGATTTGACAGTGTACACAACAGTGTTTTTTTGAGATTCTTCTGTTATCAGCAGCACCTCATCACTTCATTAACACAGTGTACCCCTGTTTTTCACACTCCTAATAGGGTATGCAGGCAAACTGACAGGAGGCACTGATGCTTTCTCAAACTAAGAGTAGGGCAGAATTTTCCTTTCATTATTTCTTCACATTTTACTACCTCCTCTGCAAGCAAAACGCTCCCATACTCTCTTTAGTTTGGATTTCTTTTTTAAGTCATTTTGATCAGATTATGACAGTCCTACACAGCACTATTATAGGGGCTTGAAACAGTTGTGATTGGAGCAGACTGATTAGGATGACGTCATGCAGCCGAGTCACGCATCTATAAGTTTTGTCTATGTGCATAAAGGGCTGATTTCACCATTTCGATTTCCCACAAGTTTAAAACTACAAAAAAACTTGTCAAAACTACAACACCCACTGTGATTTTTGGGGGGATTTTTTTCACCCACTATGATTTGTTGCCTATGATTTTGCTGTTCCAAATGACGTAAGCGGTGACGTCACGTGGGTTCCTCGCTTCTTTTTTCTTTTTTTTTGGAAACAAGAGCGTTGATAGGGGCTCCATGTGATCCTGAGCAGCCCAAATGAGGGGATTCACAGACACATGCTGACACGAGATTTCATTAAGAATGAATGTCAGATTTTCATAATTAAAGTAAAGTAAACGCCCAAGCGCGAGTAGTTTAACTGCACGTGCCTGTTCGGTTAATTTACGATTTATTACTGCGTTTTAAAAACATTCTGAGCATCCAATTGGTTGCATTTTACACGTGACCCAAAAACCAGGAAGCGCTATGGCGTCTATGTAAATATTCCGGAAACCTGCACTGGGATGTAGCTGCTATCAGCTGTGGAGAAACACAAGAAACATGGCGCAGTAAGCACTGTTATGTCGACATGAGCTGTGATTCTGCAGGTTACAATGTGAGGTAAGGTTAGTTTTGTGGTTCTTTTGATTAATGCCGTGTGTGTTAGAAGACCGTGGCCTTGTCTACGGTCTCATAGGGTAGCTCCGGTAGCTTAAGCGGCTAAGCTAGCTGTTAGCTCGTCATTAGCTGAGCTTCACACACACTGCTGTCCGAGACACACATTACACTCACACTGCTGCCCCTGGGTGAATATACTCCGCTTTATTATATAACCGTGTCATTTGAAAGCACAATAGGATGGCAAGTGACCGAAAAACATGTAGGTGTCATGAAAGCTCTAGTTAAGTATCATTTTGAGTGTGTTTATCGTTTAATCGGATTACTCCTGTGTTTCAGGGCGAAGGTTGCTTTAACTACCAGGCAATACATAAGCTCTAGCTACTGTCCAACGCCCAAGTTCCGGATTTTTTTAAAAGTTATTTGTGTGAAATAATGTTGCTGACAAGCTTACTGATAGAGCTGACAAAGTAAGTAACACCAAAAAAAAACATTGTACACTCACACACAAACTCTGTTGCTTGGATGCAGTACAACACCCATCTGCCACCTGCTACTGAAGAGATCATCAATACCCAAACCCCAGATTCGTAATCAGTCTTTGTCCAGATCTGTGACAGTTAGGTCAGACTTGTTTAGGACTTTGTCTTGTAGTGACTTTAATCCATTCCATAGAGTCAACCCAGAGAGCTGCAAACCCAAATATTAGAGTTGGTTCAGCTTGTGTTGTCACCACAATCACACCAGTCAAGTCGTTTTCCTTTTCAGTCTGCTTAAGAACCTAGTGACAATAATAACCCATAACCTTAACTGAAACATTCCATATTAACTTTTCAGCCGAGTGTTCATGGTCTGATGAGCGTCATGATGTAACATTTGCACACGCAACACCTATTATATCTGCTGGAACATGCCCAGCTTTCATTTTCAGAGTAGGCTTCATCATTCCTTTCATAACAACCAGGTTGTTTGTTGAAAAACAGTGTTATTCCTCAGTACATTTACAAACACTGGAGCATAAGCACATTTGTTTCAGTCCTGCTGTTAGTTTAAAGGCGTGTTTTAGTCAGCTGCGCATGTGTAATTTTGTCCCTAAATCATCTTTCTTTCAACCCTTTTGTTTTGTTGTTTGATGAACAGTGCTGAATGCCGTGCCTCATAGTTAAACCTTTCTTCTTTTGTGTCAGTCATGATGCTCTCTCATGCGCATTCAACAGGAACAGCTTTATATTGTGTTATATAATAAATACTTATTAGTTTGTCATTGCAAAGCCAGAACTCGATCATGGCGTCTTTAACCGACCCCAGATGCAAATTGATGTGAGATCGCTCTCTCATGCATGAACTAATGTTGCACAGACACGCAGCTGTCCAAGACGTAGCTAAATAATTTTTCAGTTTTTTTTTTTTTTTCTTCACTAAATTTGGAGAGCTCTGTAGATAAATTGATGCCCCTTATGGAAATATGCCCTTTTAATTAAGACTTTTTTTGTGGTTATTCTTTTGATTAATTTAAAATCTAGCATTATGAATTACATGTTACAAAGTATCTGTTGTCCACTAAAACAGATAACCTTTTTTTAGGGCAGCTAAACATGTCTGGAATGCAAACTGTGTCTTTTCTTTAATATCTCAAGACATGTGTCTACTTGTATCTGCCAGGCACACACATGCAGGTGCGAAAGAGTGAAGCATGGACACCAACATTTGTCACTGTTTCAAATGTTAACAACACTTTAAAAACAATACTTTAAATATGCTTTACTTCATCAAAAGTCCATAATCATTAGCCACATGTTTTTCTTTTACTATATATACATTTGTTGGTTAAAATCTGGTAAGCACAGTAACATTAGGATGCATGGACTTGTCAAATTTGTCTTAGGCTACAGACTCCTGCAACTCTGCTGCATATGTTCTGGACTTGTCCAAGACTCTACATGTTCTGGACCAATATTTTTGAGACTTTTTCTGGAGTATTTGGAGAGATAGTAGAGCCAACTCCATTTGTTGCATT
>JAOVVA010000041.1:11802319-11812358 GCA_028565275.1 Leiocassis micropogon
GCATGAACGCAGATAATATAGTACCGTAAAGGAAGTGTGTGTGAAGATTACTTATTATTATTTTATTTTAATTTTTTTATGGACATCTGATTGTTATGGCATCCTTGTGTTTGTCTGGTGTTGGGGGGATGGGGGGTTTGGTTTTGTGTTCTCTTTTGTTGTGTTTTGTTGTTTTTTTCTGTAAAGTTTGAAAATAAATAAAAAAAACTTTGATTAAAAAAAAATAAAAATTTTCTTAGGCTAGCTTACCTGCAATAAAATAAGGGACTACAATAAAAAAAAAAAGAAAATTGTAAGTAAAAAAAAAAAAAATAATAAATTGCATTTACACCACTATTGGAGTGGGTGGATTCTGTAATTATTTTTTAATATAGAAGCATCTCTAAAAGCTGTCATAAGAGTTTGGCTTGCCAAAAGGCAGAATTGACAAAACAGAGACATAGATTAGAAAGTGCTAGAGCGTCTTAGACGTCAAAGTAATTTGTTTACATGTCCATATTACACGTCTATGTAAATACCTGATTTGGATTAGGGTGTTTGGAATATATACGTAGCCCAGCCTTGATTTGACAATGCTGACGTCTTAACACAATCGATCTCTTAGAAATCACATGTCTGAGAACTTGCAACACTTTCTTGCATCTGCTTCCTCATCTTTTACCCAACACCATGGTTGTTTGTTGTCACATAGAAGGCAAAACAAACTATGTAATTAGGGCGAGTCAACCTGAAAATCATGCCTTGAGTTGATGTAAACGAGCAACTGCACATTGTGCTCAAAATGTCTCAGTAGATTTGCAGAGACACAGGCCTCTGCCATTTACAGCGCTGTTACATGGCATCAACAAATTGGCCCTTAGTGATGTGGTAGATATTGTGATTGATCATGTATGTCAGGTAAATTTATTATTATTTTTAATATACTGCTCTTTATCTCAAATACAAATTCTTATTAAAAAAAAAAAAAGTTTGTAAGTATTGTTTAAAAGTTCCCAAAACCTATGTATTGTCTCATGCATATAACTTATATATTGTATATATTGTCGCCGTTATATTAATAGGGTTGAGTAATTTGAGAAAACTATGAACTAGCTCATAAAAACACCAGAGATGAACCAGGGTTCATACACTCACTGAAGCACACAGTATATAACTTCTGTAGCATGGTACAGCAGTTTCAATTATTTGCAGGCCCCAGTGAATCTAAAATTCCTTTCAGGGTGTGAGATAGGAATGACACACACCCTCACACTTATTCTCACCTCTGGGCATTTAATATTCTCATTTAATTTTGCACATTTTTGGGTGATTGAAGGAAACCAGAGATTCACACAAACATGGGAAGACCATGTGAAACACAGACTGATGATGATGATTAATGGTAATGGTTTCATCTGCAGCATCCTCTAACCATGGATGCCAAGCAAAACAGCAGTCTGGTTCCAAGTCTGAATGAATTGGATGATTATCTCACCCAACGCAATTCCACCCTAGTGTGGCTTCTTGTGGGTGAGTTTGATACTAAAAATAAAGTTCCTCTATATTCTCTGCCCATGCAAATCACCTCATAAAATACCCGAATATTATAACCATCTTTCTGTTTTGCTTTCGCAGCCACGATTCTGTCCTGTGGATGGATTATATATTTGACATACTACAACTCCCGTAACATCGGACTCATTCTCACCCTTATCATCAATCGATTCCACAAAAATGGATATATACACATCGGTCAGTTATTGGATTTGTCTGTGAAAGATTAGCTAAAGACAAGATATGTTTTGATGTATTTGATGAAGTATAATTTGTACTTGCAGGCTCGTTCTCGTTTTCGGTCCTCTCCGGGAAGGTCATGTTCCGGGACGTGTACTTCATCAATAAAGACATGTCAATTAGGTAATTCTCACAATGATTATAGATTATATGTTTGTATGTGAGGTTACATTTTTCTGGTTTATTTATTATTTTTATTTGTTTATTTATTTTTACTAATTTGTTTTTCCCAGAATTCAAGATGGCTTCCTTATATTCCGTTGGTGGAAGATGTATAACCCTAAACAGAAACAGCATGGTAAGACAAGAACCAGCATGACACATTTTTTGTAGTATTTCAAGCAAAGCTTCAACAATGTTGTGTATTATTTTACTGGATAGATTTTGTAAGTTTTTAAATTTAAAAATTTTTTTCCTTAACAATGCACAACACTGCAGAGGATTGAAGGCTGAAAAATGGTTGTGTGTCCACAGATAGTCATGCTGGTTAAAATGATGTGGAGTGATCAGTGGTTTTGCTCTTTTTTTTCTTTTCCTTTCCTGAAGACCCGAAGGCTGAGACACGGCTGTACGTGACTGTTAATGGCTTTGAGTTTCACCAGTATAACCGCACAGATGTGTACGCAAGGCTGCAGGATATATTTGGCTTGGAGCCCACTCTCATTCCACCTCGGCGAGATGGGGAGAAAGGCAGAGAGGAGAGAAATAAAACGCTTGACAGGTAATGTTACATCTCTCCCATTCTCTCGACTTCCAGCTCAAGTAATAAATGGTTGCAGATATATTCACTTGATTTACGTGCTGGTCTGATTGCCATTCTTTTCCCTGTCATACATTTTGTTGACTTAAACTGCATTACTGTGTGCTTTATATGTGGTAAAAAAAGCATTTTTACGAAGGCCTATAACTCTCATCTAGAGATCAACCATAATTCCGGCCATAACCATAACTGGCACCATAACTATAGTGTTATATTACTTTCACCATAACTAACCCATAACTGTGTGTAACAGTTTTGGCCATAAAATGTGTTTATAAAAATGTACAATGTAAACATTTCAGCAAGCGATATATTCAACGTTCCATATACACAGCAGCGAATTTTCACGAGTTATAGAGTTGCAGATCTCTAGACCTCTAGATTCTCCTTTACTTCGCCAGTGTAGGAGACATAACTGGATAGACACACATTGAGATAGTAGTAGCTACGGTCTGTCTGAGGAAGTTCCCAGCTCGAGTGTAAAATAATTTTTTTTTTTACAATGATGTCAGGAGCAAACACCTGTCCACCTGCAACTGCTGCCAGTTATGGCATGTGGGCCAAAACGCAGGCTTACTAGTGACCAAAACCGTCATTAGGCCGAATAACATGGACATGCTTACAGATGCAACCGAAACTTGTCGTATGATTTCATCAGTTTTGGTGCCGAAACCTAATTTTAGTCTTATTCGCACCTTATATTTTGTACTTTTTTTTTTTTTTTTTTTTTAGTGTTAACATCAAAGCAGAATCTCAAGACCCATCTTCATCATGGAGGTCCCTCATACCTGTCATAAAAGTCAACATCAGTACAGTGAGTACAACTATTTTACCACACATTTCTTTGTTATTAATATACATTTAGGACACAGCATATTCAAATTACATTCTGCAGCTGATTTAATTTAAATGCCCTGCTAGTAAACACACGCGTTATTTAAGCCCTTTCATACACGACGAGTATTGTTTTAATTGTCTGTAAATGGGCCAGGTTTAAAAACGTCTCTCATGTTACTGGTTATGCATTATTGAAAATATTTATGCATCCAGGGGGAGCTGGTATAAATGAGTTTGCAGCACAGCAGTCCCGGTACATCAACATAGGGTTTAATTTTTGCCATTATTGGTGTTTTAAGGAATAATAGTTTGGATCAAAATACAACAGCACTACCATTTTTGTATTCTGAAAATGTACAGAATAAAGCACTAAGCAAAAAAAAAAATCAATAGACTAGACATAATTGTGCTTGTATTGCTTTGTTTTATGCCCTAAGAAAAAAAAACACTCAGTTTAAAGACCAGAGGCATTTGTTTAGCCATTCATCTATTTAAGTATGTATAATTATGGATTTGTTTGTTAAATTAATCAGAAGAAGTAAAAATCATCAATTTACCAATCTAAAAAGCAAAGCCAATATTTTGGGTGTGCCTAACCCAGTATTTTATAAGCAACACTCACTTTTCTTTATTCTGTCAGGGTCGGGTGGCATTTGGAAATCTACACCTTCCTCAGACCCTGTGTATGAGCTTTGACGATGCCTTCCTGACGTATACCACCAAGCCTCCCAGCAGTCATCTGGATCAGTTCATGCACATGGTAAAGGGTTCTCTGGAAAACGTGCGCGTGATGCTGGTGCCTAACCCCCGATATCTTGGCCGACAGAATGACGAGTAAGTTCAGCTGTGCAGGTTCATAAAAATCCTGTATTTGTAGTGCACAGATGATGTTCTCCAGTAATGCTATTTATCTTCTGTGGTAAATATGTGGGATAATGCTAGTTTAGTGTTATACATATTTGTAAAGAACACTGTGTTTAAATTTGTCATCAGGTAAGAAGAAAACTTTTTTTTTTTTTTTTTTTTTACAGCCTAACTCTTTCTTTACACCTAATTTTAAATTGCCTTTGGTTAAATTTGTTACTTAAGACTATGAGATTTAACACACAGTTAATCATGTGTTTTAATGTCATTTATATAGACCTGAAGTCCAACATAATAATGGACTAATGAGCATTAAACTATCATGTTGTTTTTTCCAGGCCCCCAAGGCTCATGGGAGAGGGATTTGTAGTAATGCAGTCAAATGATGTAGACATTTACTACTACCAAGATCAACCAGGTTTGTGTGTTGTTTAAAATAAAATATTTTATTGCTTTTTATTCACATGTGTTTGCCCACTGTTTAACAGGTTATGCTCAATGACCGCTTTTAGCTTCCCAACTACAGAATAATTAGATAATATGTTTATGCAAATTTTTCCTGGGCGTAATTTAAATCTGCATCTTTGAGTAGGTCTAGTCCCTGAAGATCTGGAGAATGGGGATGCAGATGTCTCCTCTGAGGGCACTAAGCTGCAGGATCTTCCTCCTTGCTGGGGCTTAGATATAGTGTGTGGAAAAGGAACAGACTTTAACTACGGACCATGGGCTGACAGACAGAGGTTTGTAATTTATATGAATTTACATATGCATTTGCACAAGTAAATTCTTGTGTTAGGATTGTATTTCATGAATATTCTCTTTGGTTCTTTCTCCACAGGGATAGCCTTTGGAAGTTCTTCCTGCCAGCAGACTATCAGCCAATGAAAGTGAGTGATGTTCCCACACCGGGGAAACCCAGACAAATCCTGGCCTTTGAACTCCGCATGAACATCATAGCAGACGCAACCATCGACCTACTGTTCACCAAGAACAGAGTACGATTTCTCCTTCTCTGATGTGTTTTTCCCTGGGCGTCGGAGAAGATCACATTCTGTTTATTAATCTTGTTTGTTTTTGCAGGAGACAAATGCCATTCATGTAAATGTCGGTGCAGGTTCATATTTGGAGGTTAACATACCTATGACTGTAGGCGAAAATGGTAAATCTGTCTTATTTATAGCTGTATGTCTAGCCAGTTATCCCCTGCAATCTTTTGATTAAATAGATCCAGACTGTATTGTATTTATAATTTTAATCAATTCTTCTCCTTTCTTTCTCTCTCTCTCTCTCAGGTTATTCTCCCACAGTTAAAGGTCAGTTATTGCATGTGGACACCACTAGCAGCATGCAGTACAGGACACTGCTGGAAGCTGAGATGCTTGCTGTGAGTTTGCAGTAGAATTGTTCTTGCTTGCGTGTGTAAGGGAGAGAGGAAAAAAAAAAGTGTATTCATTTTATTTTCCCACCTGTTCAGTTCCATGTGATTGCCAGTTACCCACGTGTGTGGAATATGCCTCAGTCATGGCAGTGTGAGATAGAGGTGTACAAAGCCACTTATCATTTCATCTATGCTCAGAAGAACTTCTTTTCTGGTAAACACATTTTATTATCTACCAGCTAGCAAGCACATGAATATGCTAACTCGTTCTCATTTTAATTTTTATTAGTACGTTCAACTGCAGCTTGTTTATAAATTTGTTTCGTTGTGTACAGATCTGATCCAAGATTGGGCCAGTGATAGTGAGCCAGATATCTACTCATTTGTTCCTTATTCCTGGAAGTTCAAAATGCTTTTTCACCAGTTTGAGATGATATGGGCTGCTAATCAGCACAACTGGATTGACTGTTCTACCAAACAGCAGGAAAATGGTGAGGGAGACCTGTTATGGTAATGGTTTAGGAGCTCTGACATGTTGAAGTGTGAAAAGGCTTAAGCTGAATAAATAAGGGTCCCTTGCATTTATGGAAGTTTCTAACACACTCAATTATCCTTCACCTGGTAATGAGCAGCATTGTTTCAGGATTAGGACTTAATGATTATTATGGATTAACAAACATGTCAGATGAAGCTCTAATTCCCTTACTCACCTTTTGAGGTCCTTTCTTGCTTAATGTCTCCAGTGTATCTCGCTGCCTGTGGAGAAACGCTGAACATTGACTTCACTTTACCTTTTCACGAATTTGTTCCTGCCACCTGTAACACACGTTTCTGTTTGCGAGTGAGTATAGGCATGTTTTCATAAGCCCATTATTGCTTATGAAGGTTTTTGTTGATCAAAAAGAACACTCCAAAAATGCCAATCGTCCTTAATTTTGTTCCCTCAGGCAGAAGACACAGATATGCGGCTTTGTTTGCCTGACTGCCACCCCAGTCGATATCCTTTACTCACTCTAGCTAAAGACTATCAACAGACTAAGGCATCACCAGACAATGGCCAGCCACCTGAGGCCCAGTGGGCTCCTAAAAACAACAAAGCTCGCTGGAGAAACATGACCCAAGCCAAGTATGAAAATTCTCTCCTTTTTTTCCTTCTTCTTTTCCACTCATTGTTTCATTAGTGAGAGTTTCTAAATTTTGTTTCCGCTTAGGGCTGGATGGGTGGACTGCTGGAGTGTGCCAAATTTCTTGCTCGTTATAGACTACACCTGGCATCCCATCTACCCGCAGAGGTCTGATGAGCAACTCATGCGGTCCTGTAAGTTGATTTATATTTCAAGATAGTAAATCACTTGCACACGGAATGCTTGCAGGTGCTGAGTTGCATGGTTGCATTTTCAGAAGCCTTTTGGTTTACTTTTTAAAGTTTTAAACCTCTGCAAATATTCCATATAATTTGATGTTAACCAGTCCAGTCTTATATTGTAAAACAATGACTTATCACCTTTGATAAGTTATTTTATTATCATTATTATTATTATTATTATTATTATTTTTGCATACAGTTTCAGAGATGGAGGAGTCGATACTGTCGGCCTTGCGCCCTCCACAGCATTCCCCATGTGTTCCTCCCCCTCGTGTCCCACCTGACCCCAGCCTGCTGCCACCAGATCGGCTGCATGTGGAGATGGAACTCAGCCCTGACTCCCACATCATCCTGTATGGACCTCTGCTCAGAACGCTGCTGTCCATCAAGGTGCGAATGGCCTTTTTCTCTTACCAGAACACCCACTAGTACTAGGCGCATACTGACGTTTTCTATAATATATTGCTGTAGCGAAACTGGTTGTATTGAACGACTTTTGTGTGTGATCTGAAATACTCTCTTTAACACTGTAGGAAAATTATTTTGGTGAAGATGACATGTACACAGACTTTGAGGAGTCTCTGTCCAGCCCTGTAGTAAGCTCTTGCTCCTCCTCATCTGGCTGGACTGGAGTAGGTCTGGAGGAGAGCTGCCACAAAGACACACCCAATCCTCTCTCGCAACGTCCCTGGGACATTACTGTGCTCATTAACCTCCACAAGATCCATGGGAGGTTGCCTACGGTCAGTGAAAGACCTGCACGCTACTACAAAACTGAATTTTGTGTATCAGAGATTGTGCCATGATTATTCCCTTATGATTACTGTGTCTTTTTGTGTAGTAATGAATATTTGTCTTTTGCATGACAGCATTACAACAGTGACAGTCTGGACGGTCCAACAGGGTATCTGGAGCGTCTGTGTTTTGAGATGAAGAAGGGCTACAAGGAAACCCTGTTGCAGCTCATACTTTCTCCGCTTCATATGTTTGTCAGCGACAGCTACCAGGTTAGATGGGTGTCACCTTGGTGAAGTGGACATGCCCTTTATTTACTGTGCATTCTTTTTTTTTTTTTTTAAATCATAATTCCTGACCCTTTGGCTCTTTTCAATTTTGTAGCGTCCTGCTGTTGATGGAGTGTTGTGTGATGGGCATCTGAGTCTCTCGGGTCTGCAGATGAGAGCCCATGCAATGTTTTCAGCTGAAGGGTTACCAGCAGGCAGTGACACACTTGAGTATGCCTGGCTCATTGACGTACAGGCCGGGGCTCTTACAGGCAAAGTCACTGTGCCTCAGGTGCGTTGTGTTTTAAAAAGAAATTGGTTAATATATTCAGCCAGAATGAATATGTATGAAATAGATTGAATTAATGTGTACACTTTTCTAACACTACACATTTCAGTGTGCCACCCTGCTGGAATGGGGGGAGACATTTGTCTTTCATGTGGTGTCCCGTGAGTTCCAGCTGGAGCAGCCTAAACCCTCTGTCACCTGTCAGCACGGAGTGGACCAGAGAACCTGTGATGCTAAGGTAGAACGTCAGAGTCCATTAATCTCCCAAACCTGATATAATTGGGTGGACCATGCAGAGTGTTTCGTGTGTTGATTGATATATAAAACACTTAATTATTTGCATTGTTTTTGTGTAGTATGCAGCCTTGCCTGGCCCTTGCCGAACATCTGAAGATTTGAAGTATACCATGACTCGGCTGTCAGTGGATGGAGCCCAGGTTTTTATTGTCGAACATGGCTGTGCAGCTAATATCAAGGTTAATCCACTGACCATAATAATAACATAGATTTATATTACGTTGTTCATATTCTACGTAAATGCAATTCACACCCGTATTGCTGAATAAACACTTGAGTCTAAAACCAAAACTCTTTAAGGCAGGACCCATATAAGTGACTGTTGAGGTAAATATTAATGTCTTTGTGTTTTTTCCAGTTGGGTGCACTGAGGTTGGCGAACTGTAACCTGCACACATCTGCAGTAGGGGAGGGCATCAGCGCTGTTCTTCAGGATGTTGTTATTACTCAGTTCATTGAGCAGCAAGAAGCGGGGAGGTTAGGCCTGCCTCCACCCCTTCTGCGACGATCCAATTGGCTTGAGGCTGGTTCTGTGACTTTTAACCTCATCACTGCTGATGTGGCCTTGGCTGCTGACCATCCAATCAAATATGAGGTGCAGAGACACTTCCTGGAGCTCCATGACATGCAATCCAAAAGGTGCTTTATCAATTATTCAGTAGATATGTTGCATGAGTGCTGAGTGTAATGTTTGCATTAAACATGAATATATGTTTGTGATTCAGGCTGTGGTTCTTATGGCCGGAGGAGAAATATAAGCGAAGCAGGAACAGATGTGGCTGTTTGGGTGGTTGTCGTTTTTTTGGCGGATCAAGTCGTAATCTGGACTTTTTCCGATTGGAAGAAATCACCCCTTCGTCAAGCTCTGCTTTTTCAAATGGCAGTTCTGAGACTGATATGAGCTATGGTCAATCACTGTTACAGCCTGGGGAGTGGATAATCACAAAGGAGATGCCTAAATTTCCGGATAGTATGTTAGCTTCCTTAAGCTTGGATTTTCCTACACACATCTGCCTCATGTTTTTATGTTTTTTTTGTTTGTTTGTTTTTGTTTTTAACTGTTGGATTGCAACGAGTTTGTGATGTCTTGACATAAATGGTGATTGTGTGGTATGGTTTCATGTTTTTTTTAATAGCTAAAGCTGTCAGCGTGCGAAGGGATGTGTGCTCTCCTGCTCCACTGACTGAGTTGGAGAGACGTAGCCAGCAGTTAAGTCTACAAGTGCCTCAACGTTCTCATAGCTCTGCCTCTTCCTCAGAAGAAAATTCGTCTTCAAGCGCTGCCCTCCCACTATTGGCAGGCGAAAGAGAAAGCCCTTCTCCCTGTGCAGAGTGAGTCTGAGACACACATACACATGGAGCAAATTAAATTAAACATTAAGATAGTTGAATACCGAGGCCTCCGAGTGGCGCAGTGGTAAAGTGCTCGCCCTATCATCCGGAGATCGCTGGTTCGAACCCCGGGTGATGC
>JAOVVA010000041.1:11812403-11846586 GCA_028565275.1 Leiocassis micropogon
AAAAAAAGAGGTCGACTGGTGTCACGTGGCTCGGAGGAAACGCGTGACAGCCCCCGGCCCTCCTGGCTGAATGGAGGAAAGTAGCCTTAATGTGGGAACCCCCTAGTGACGGGAAGAGAATTGAACAGGACTAAATTTATAAAAAAAATTAAAAAATAAATAAAAAATGGCCCATTCTTGTGTATTTTGAACTGTACCTCTGTGTATATGTAGATTAAGGACTATGACGACTGATGGGCCTGTGCCTGAAGTCCCACCACTGCGATCGCCTCTCCGGTCACCGCTCAAGCGGCAGTCGTCAGTTCAGTCAGCTCGCCTCGGCAGCACCAAGAGTCTATCTGCTGCTGTCTTTACAGAGAAGCCTCCTCCGCCTGTGGGAGTACAGTTTAGCAGCGAGGTCTCCCGGAGTGATGAGAATGTTTTGGACTCACCACGGCAGCGGCGTAGCTACAGCTCTTTCCCTTTTACGCCTTCAGCAGATTCCAGCACATTCCATCAGTACCGCTCGGTAGACTCTTCCATGTCTGTTGCAGATAGTGAGGCTTATTTTAGTGCAAATGAGGACTTCGAACCAATCAGTAGTGATGAGGGGCCAGGCACGTACCCAGGAAGGAAACGAAGACGGAGACAGCAAGGGCAGCTCCATATCGAACACAGCCGTACCTCAATATATCACAGTGTAGAAGGATCTCTGTCAGTGACAGAACCCCGCCCCCCTCTCTTGCCTAGCCACACCTCTCAGGCATCTTTTGTCTCTGCCCTTGGGCTGGAGGAAGAGGGTTCCATGGAAACAGAGAGACCGGAGTCGGGCCTCTTAACAACTCAGCCCCATCTAATGGCATGCTATTATAATTATCTGGCTCATTATCATGTTTCAAACTGGTCTGTAAAACAACCAACCAATAAGAGAACATCAAAGTCATCCCTACATCGCCCTCTTGATCTGGACACACCCACTAGTGAAGAAAGTTCTGCATCCTTTGATCAGTTGTCCATTCCATCCTTTAAGGTTGGTGACTGTATGTTTGCTAGCGTTTGTATTAAATGTAATATCTCACATATGAATGGCTAATGGTGATTTTGTATTTTTCTCCTGCAGATGGTGAAAGCTGGTCTGTCTGCTAACTCTCTGTTAGACAGAGGTGTTCAGCTCATGGGAGATTTAAACAGGTAATATGAACCAGGTGCTACAGTTTACCGATGCTTGTATTAAATGCTCCCTTTGTAGCCCATATTCCATCGTGTGTGTTTGTGTGTGTGTGTAGCACTCCTTACACTCCCCTTGACAAGCGGGCTATGGAAAACACAGATGAGGACACAAATACAGAAGACTGGACCATGGATCAGCCCCTTGCCCAGACCAAGACCACTGCTATTGTAGAAGTTAAAGGAGCAGTCAATGTGGTGCTGACTCCTTTAGTGGCTGAGGCTTTAGACCGGTCAGTATTTCATTAGCAACCTATAAATGTATTTTAATTAATTTTATATCTCTGCCCAGTTAAATTCTCAAATCTGTCTTGTCAGAGGGCAAATCACAGATTTTCAGTAGTAGTACAAATACGAGACTGTGTGTTCATGTTGTGAAACTTTCCATGGTGTGTTACCACTGTAATAGTCAGAGGTAAGGCAATTCCATTAAATTTTAAGGTACAGGAAAGGCTTTTGAATTCTTGGTGTTGACAAATTAAAGTGTTATACCACTTTAGGTCACTGAATATCAGCATTCCCTTTTATATTTTATTCCCTACTTAAGCGATATGTAAACAAAATGTACCACTTTACTGTAGATACATTGAGTCCATGGTGCATTTTGCAAGTATCCGCCATCCAGCATCCATCCTAGATGACCTTCATAGCAAAGTGCTGAACGAAGCTTATCAGATCAGCAAATCCACCGTGCCAGAGTCTGTGAGTAAACAAAGATACACATAGACACTTGTGTAAATTACATTTTTGTGCCAAAGGCAAATGGGGTTGTTGGTTTTTCTCATGTAAGCAACTGTGTTTTGCAGAGCACTGGAAAGCCAGAGCATAAAATCTCTAAAGCTGATGGATCTTTGAACACACCCCATGGACAGACTGACCTGACAGTCAAACCTGACAATGTCAAAATAAAGGGTCTGCAAGCCAATGTTACTATTCCAAAGGTATGTATAAATGTGTAAAAGAGATACAGTAGGGGAAATAATTATTTAATCCCCTGTAGATTTTGTAAGTTTGCCCACTGAAGGGTCTATCATTTTTATCATAGGTTTTTAGTCTTTTAGTTAGGTTTAAGTATTTAATCCCTTATCAACCAACAATAAGTCTGGCTCCCACAGACTGGTTATGTGCTCATGTGATGCATAGATTAATTTAAGATGGTGCTCCTAACAACAATTCGCTATGTGTATAAAAGACATCTGTCCACAGTACCTCTTCTATTCAAACCTCAGAGCTGTCAAAGGATGTCTGGGACATCTACAATCTGCAAAAGGCTGGAATGAGCTACGAAACCATCAGCAAGAAAATTGGTGAGAAGGAGACTTTGAAATGGAAGAAATACAAAATAACCATCAATCACCCTTTGATCTGGAGCTCCATGCAAGATTTTGCCTCATGGTGTAAAGATGTTCATAAAAAAGGTGAGGGATCAGGCCAGAACTGGGGGAGCTTGTGAATGATCTTAAGGCAGTTGCAACTACAGTCACCAAACAGACCATTGGTAACACAGTACGCCACAATGGATTGAAATCCTTCAGCGACTGCAAGGTCCCCCTCCTCAGCAAGGCACATGTACAGGCTTGTCTGAAGTTCGCCAATGAACAGAGAAAGATTGTGAGAGATTTCTATGGTCAAATGGGTGAAAGCAAAATTTAGCTATTTGGCATCAATTCCACTTGCCGTGTTTGCAGGAAGCAGGATGCTGACTATGACGCTAAGAACACCTATGCTACAGTCAAGCACGGAGGTGGAAACATCATGACTCTGGTAAAGGTACAGGCCGATTTTGCCACATTTAGAAGCCAATGGATGGGGCCATGTATTGTAAAATTTTGGGTGTGAACCTCCTGAAGATGGTTAGTGGATGGGTCTTCCAGCATGTCAATGACCAAAAATACCACCAAGGCAATAAAGGAGTGGCTCAAGAAGAAGCACATTAAGGTCATGGAGTAGCCTAGCCAGTCTCCAGACCATAATCCTATAGAAAATTTATGGGAGGAGCTGAAACTTCGAGTTGCCAAGCAACAGACAGGAGACCTTAAGTATTTAGAGAAAATCTGTAAAGAATAGTGGACCGAAATCCCTCCTGAGATGTGTGCAAACCTGGTAATGAACTACAGGAAATGTCTTACTTCTGTGTATACCAACAAGGGTTTCTCCACCAAGTACTAAGTCATGTTTTGCTTGGGTATCAAATATTTATTTTACTCATTGGAAACGCAGATCAATTTATAACCTTTGGTATCATGTGCTTTTCCTGGATTTTAAGTTGATATTCTGTCTCTATTCGTTATAGTAAATCTATAATTAAAAAAATAAAGACCTTTCATTTCTTTGTAAGTGGGCAGACTTACAAAATCTACAGGGTATCAAATCATTACTTTTCCCACTGTGTACTGACTTTGATTGACCTTATTGAATGCGTGTTTGTGTATTTCCAGGTGAATCTGTGCATGCTACAGGCATCGGTAGAAGAGCGTGATAGTAAGAGCATGACACATGTCTCTCTCGTGGCCCTCTGCTTTGACAGAATTGCCACCCAGCTTCGAATGAACAGGTAACCTTAAAAATATGAAGTCATTCACAGTTTCCTTCTTTTACTCATTTTTAATATGATTATTATAATAATTGTAAATTATTATTTTCATTTTATTTTATTTTTTTAAATGAAGTAGTTAAGGTCTCTGTGTAGATAAAATGTGTGTTTAATGATTGTGGCCTACAGGGGAATAGTGGAAGACACTGAGAAATCATCTGCAATGATGGAGAAGTTCTCATCAGCCTCTAAGATGGCGCCCCAATCCAGTGGCTCTCTACGCTCGAATGCAGGGGTGGAGAAAGGCAAAGAGATAGCAGCCAAACTTAACGTTCACCGAATACACAGCCAACTGCGTGGCCTTGACTCATTAGGTATAGATACTTTCTTATTTGCATTTCATCTTTTGAAAAGTCTTTTAAAAAATGAATTAACAGATTTTGTGTATGTGTGTGGGGCTCGTTGCAGATCTGGGTTCCAGTGCTATAACTGCCATTCCCTTTGAGAAGTCCAAGGTGCTTTTCAGCTTAGAGGAGACCGACGACTTCGCTTTAGTGGATGAGACTGAACCATCAATCAGCACTGATCATTCCCAAGATCACACTTCCGACCCCACTCGCTCTGGGACGAGTCCTGAAAAATGGGGTTGGATTATGTTTGAGTGCGGGATTGAGAACCTTACTGTAAAAGGTACTGTATAAATTCAGAGTTTTTTTTTTATTGTACTTCATAATAAAAGTTTATATAAAAGTTAAGATGTTAAAAATGTTTAGTTTCTTTGACTGTTTTTTTTCTTTTTCCTCTCTTCAGGGGGCCGCCAGTCAGGGGCAGTTCTCTACAGTGCATTCGGTGTGATGGGTGGAGCCGACACAGGTGTTAAGGGGGGCGTTAATAAATCTAATGGCTCTAGTGGCTCACAGACAGGAAGTGGATACAGCACTGATGTGTCTGATGATAACCTGCCAAATGATGCTCACAGTCCTGCCTCTGAGCCAAACAATAACTCTGACTCTGATGAGCAGGTACTTCAATTTTATTTGTAAACATTTTTTTGTATAATTAATTATTTAAAAAAAATTATTGTTAACCTGACTTGATTTGACCTTTTCTTTAATATTTGTGAATTCTGGTCTGTGCAGGATGAAGGGGTGGAATCCGATGACCTGAAGAAGGATCTTCCATTACTGCCACCTCCTCCTGACTCAAGCAGTATGAAGCTGACTATAAAGGAAATTTGGTTCAGTTTTGCGGCTCCAACAAATATCCGTTCTCAAATGCCAAATGCCATGTCCAGGTATATTTATATATAAAATTAACCTAAATTATTAAACTGGCATGAACACACTAAATAACAGACTTAAGTTAATACAAAAACTAATGTATAAAAGAAAAGCTATGTCATCACTGACGCAGTTGAACGAAATTAGATGGTCCAAGTTCACTTGAAACTTATTAAAACTTATTTTTAAATTGTTGTAGGCAGCTGAATTTGTTAAGCACAGCAACCCCTGCCATTGGTGCCTGGCTGGTGCCTATCGACCAGCTGAAATCCACGCTGCAGAAGCTGGACATGGAGGCTACGTTACGTGTGTGCGCTGTTATGGGCTGCATCATGACTGAAGCCCTGGAGGTTAAAAACACAATCTTGAATTAATAAAAACTCTCATTTTCAGCTCTTTTTATATGACATAAAAGTTGTATCACTGATTAACTCTATGTTTGTGGTTTATTATAACAGAAAAAGAGCATTCACATCCCATTCCGGAGCAAGTATAATCGCGTGACGAAGAGAGCACGCTATCTTCACGAGAATCCATCATGTTTACTTTGTAATATTTTACACCGTTACCTTCAGCAAGCCAACTACAGTGTTATAGAGGAGGCCACTATGGTAAGAAATTATCTGTAGAGTGTGTGTGTGGGTGCGTGTGTGCGTGCTTTTAAATTTAAACTTTTCCTTTCTTTGTTAGAACGATGGCTTGCCTGCCCTGGTCACACTGAAAAAAGGTTTGGTTGCACTTGCTCGTCAGTGGATGAAGTTTATTGTTGTAACCCAGGCATTTAAGGCAGTAGGCCTACTACGACCCAATCAGCTGCCCAAACCCAAAGAACCTGCATCTGTTGACCCTGAGCTCGGTCAGGGTGTGGACAATGGAGCAGCTCTTCAGAGCGACACCAGTGCTGATGGTGTGGAGTTTGAGTTTGACGCAGGTAACACACCTGCTGCCAGTCACACTCAAATCCACTGTGTTGGCTCAGAGGTTTCCAACCCTGGCCCTGGAGTGTCCCATGTCCTGCATGTTTTTTCATTTCCCCACACTAACACACATTTTTAATTAACTGGTGCATAAAGTCAGGTGTTTTGGGGGCAAGAAAACACTAAAAAGTACAGGACAGGTGGAGCTCCTGGACCAGACTTGAGACCTGTGTATTAAACATGCACATACAACAAGCACTGTAGTTACTTGTATAAGTAGTATTTGAAGTGTGTATTCATTGACAATTACATTTTTCAGGTACAGTTAGTGAGCATACAATGCTTTTGGAGAATGCGTGTAGTCGACCCGCTCCCACTGGCAACTCTGCTCCAGTGAGTGGAGTAGAGATCATGAGAAAGCTGTCTAAATCTCACACGCACAGCGAGTCCGCTCTTAAGATCAAGGTATGTGCTCATGTGCGACCCAGTTTTCTTAATTAGATATGCACACTTTGTTGATGTGACGTACTGTATAATGAACGTATTTGCTGTTGTTTTCAGGGTTCTCATCCTTACCAGTCTCTGAGCTACACAAGTGGTGACACAGCAGCTGATTCGCCGGCTCACGTGAGTCGAACAGGGCTGCAGTCCAATCATAGCCCACGGAAGGAGTCATTACTAAGCTACCTGACAGGAAGCTTCCCCAGTCTGCATAACCTGCTGGAAGCCACGCCTTCTCGCAATAGTGAGCACGTGGCAGCCAAAAGCAGCTCTCTGACACGCACAGGTACTTCTTCTTTGAATATGTTTATCAAAATAGTACCAATGATTAAGTGCTGGAGTGCATGATTTTTTTGTGGTACAGAGATTGTCACAGTTGATGATACACGATGATAGAAAATGACTGTCCTATAAAGCTGTCCTGATGTAAAATAATCCTAAATTCTGAAAATCCTCAACAAGTCAGAGTTCACAGTCCATTACCGTGGAAAACAGCTCTGAGATAAAATGAGTCTGGGATTCATGTCCTTAGTCACAGTTTTGTGGTTTTTGGCCACATTTTCTGCTTTAAGTTGTACATTTGTGTGTATATATATGTCACTTTGTCGGACAAATCGGACTTAAGAACGTTCTGGGACTACCTGTACATGCTTAACAGGATTCTTGATCTAAAATTTTTATTCATTGTCTCAAGCGGACACCAACTTTGGATTTGATTTTCCATATGACCCTCCCTTTCCATGTAACTGTTTTTGTCTTGGCACAAATTTAGTTTTTCCTTAGCTGTACAAAACTATTGTCTTAACTGTATGACCAGCTTAATATCTCTGTGTAAGATGTCAAATAAATTGTATGTTGTAATGTGTTTTTAGTAACCTCCTCACCAGAGGATCAGGATAGGAGACCTGTCTGTCACACACCCACACACATTTATAAATTTATATTTAAACGGTCTTTCTAATCCACCTGATGGTACTCTAGCTCAATATCCAGAACTGTTAGACAACAATACCTAGCATCTGCAACAACGCCCTGTCCTTTAACAATGTTTTTATAAAATAATATGTTATTATTTACTGTGTGTGTTGCTTAGGAAATAGTCTTGGCACAGAAATGCTGACCGAGCATCCTCTCCTGTCTGAGCCATCCTCTGTCAGCTTCTACAACTGGATGTCTAATGCTGTAGGCAATCGCTCGGGAGGCAACGTCCAGGAGTCTCCGTTAAACCGATCACAGCACAACAGCCTCCAGACTGGGGGTGTGTATCAATGTGTGTGAGAATGAATTGTTTGTTGTGACAGGTGTGTATCTGTGTTTATATGCGCACACAGGTTAATCTTATATTCTTGCTCTCTAGGTGTGCTTCCAACTATTCCTTCAGCATCAGACTTTAACACAGTTCTGTCAAGTGATCAAAACACGATGGACACACACTCCCAGCATACACACTCTCAGCACAGCACCAGTCAAGATGACCTGCTTGAGCAAGACGAGACTACCCTCTGCCCTGCGGCTGTGCAGCTGGCCGATGCACAGGTACTGTTTATGTGCTCATCACGCGTCTCTTTAATCTCTCTTTTTTCATCTTTTTACTTGCACTATGTGTTGGATTGAGAAAATAAAGTTGTATGTGTGTGTTGTAGGTGGTGTTTAAACCTCTCCTCAGCCATACTGGGATCCAATCGCAGGATGCTCCTCCATTCAGCTACAAGATGTATTTCGGGGAGCACCTGTCCTTTAGCGGTACTCTAGAGTGCTTGAGGGCAGACATTGTGGACTCCGACACCAGCAAATTCAGGAAAAACAAACGAGCTCGCAGGTATGTGGAATGAGGTAAAACTACTGGTATTACTGTAGGACTTCAAGAATTGGTTCAGAATTGTGGTAAATGGTATAGTTTGATATCGAAGCTGCACACTCGGAGGTGTTGCAAAGAGAACATTTTGCTGATATTTAACTCGTGTTTTAGACAGGATGTTTTTTTATGGGTGCAGATTTGAAATATAGTTAATGGTTGTGACATTTTTATATTTATATCTGATTTGTAAAGCAGATGAGTAGGTACACAATAAAAATATTTTGCAGGTGGTTTTTCTCTGTTGCCATACTGGATTGGCTTGATTGTTTAATAATTTTATTGTTATTTTTCATTGGATTTTTATGCCTATATATAAATGATATAAATATATAATAATTTTAAATCAAATTGAGTGAAAAATGCATAACTACGTTCAGTAATTTTTACTTATGGGGGCTCTCAGATGTATTCTACTACCCCATAACATTTAGAAAATATCATGGCAACAAATTTGGCTATATTGCCTAAGTGTAGTTAAAAAAAGAAACGAGTAAACTTTTTATATGTGTATTTATTTATTTATTTATTTATTTTTAAATGATGTCACAGACAGGGCACTGTGAACCTGCCTCCCCTGGAGTTCAAACCAGCCCTGATGATTGAGACTTTCAGCCTGAATGCAGTGGTGCTGGAGAAATGCATGTCTTCGATCTGGGCCTCATCAGCCAGTGCACTTTCCTTTCATGAGCTGAGCCGACGACCACAGGCCAGCGTCCACTGTCACTTTACACTGGCATGTCAGGCCATCCGGCAGCACGTGGACATGGCCCTGGTGCGCCTCATCCACCAGTTCAGCACCATGATTAACAATATCAAAGCCACACAGACAGACATTAAGCTGAGCCGCTACACAGCCGGCTCAGCCTCACCCACGCCTGCCTTTAAGACACGCCCACACGGGCACTTCCGCTCCTCCGATTTCAGCCGCAGCTCACGGGGCAGTCTGAATGGTGCAGCGCGTATTGCTACACAAAAGAGCAAAAGGACCGTCTCAGGGTCAGCCACAGACACATTGACCCGAAACCGAGAGCCTCGTGGGAGGAGCTCTTTGGCCAGGTCTGAAAGACGCACGTCCCGAGTCTCGCGCAAGGGGTCACGTGATGCTGCCGATCATATGACGATTCAGATGGACGACTCTGATTCCATTACAGTGTCGGAACAAAGTGAACCATCGGCTGAGTGCTGGCAGAACATGTACAAACTGCTCAACTTCTACTCGCTCATCTCCGACCCAACAGGAATCCTGGAGAAGAGCCAGGACAATGCACTCTCAGGTAATGCAAACCACTGTTACATCTGGGTTCAGGTGAACCCTTTCAAATATTTAAACTAGAACAATCGTTTAAAAATCCACATAAAGGGACATGTGCCTGTCTTTAGTGAATCGTTTGGATTCCTTGCCACATACTCTTATTTGAACATGCGTTACTCATTATAAGAACCCCTAGTAATTGCTTTTAATTACTATTTTTAAGATTGTTGACTATATCAAAAAGAAACCCAAGTTCTACTGCTGAAAAATGAAAGCCCTAGGGCGATTGAACATCCATTTTAAGTAGTGAAAAAAAAGCACCTGGAACTAAATGTGTGTTTTTCTTTTTAACCTTTTTTTTTTTTTTTTCTTCTTCTATCAGATGGTGGGAGGAGCCCAGCAGAACCTTCATGTCGGTTGCAGTTTGAGTCAGAGACAGAGTCTCCGCCAAACAGGACATGCCGTAGGCGGAGCTTGGTAAGCTCGGAGCCTCAGCATGTTACGCTCATTGTGTTCGGCGTGGGCATGGTGAATCGTACACACCTAGAGGCAGATATCGGAGGATTGACCATGGAGGCGGAGCTAAAGAAAATACATGGCAGCTTTACACTGAAGGAGAAAATGAAGGGTAATGGCCACAAATACACATCTGAACTATTAAATTAGTGACCGCGCAAATAATTGACTTTGTGTCTCCACACACATTTTAAATCATTTTATTCTCTCTGTAGATATTCTTCATCAGAAAATGACAGAAACCTGTGCATCAGCCCATATCGGTGGTGTGAACATTGTGCTTTTGGAAGGAATTACACCAGACATCCAGTCAGTATCAATTTATAATCTATGATTTAATCAGAATTTTGAAAAATCAGCCAACCTGCTAACATTTGGTATGACTGACACTTACTTCTGAACCTTTAAAACTCCTCTAATTCTATATTAATCGATATTGATTTCTCCTAGTTCTTTCTACTTAAAGCTATTGTTGATCTATGATTTAAATATGCAGTATTTTCACTTTGTATGGTTTGCTGGCCTGTCTTTTTAGTTATTTTTACCAGGTCAGTTTCTATTATTTATGTTTCAGATTTGCTTATCTTGGGAAAATCTTGGTTATTCTTACATTACCTTTGAGGAAACTCACTCTGTCTTTCTTTTTATTATTTTTTTTTCTTTTTCCTGTTCTGTTGTGTTCTTTTTGTCCTGTTTTTCTGCCTCTCTCACTGGCAGACTGGAGGATTTCCCAACCTCCCCTACCAGCACAGCCAAGCAAGAGTTTCTGTAGGTTTCCTCTGTTTCTCTCTGTCTCTTTCCTGTTCATCCATGACTGTTCATACAGTGCAAACATACATGACATCTTTACTTTCTTTACACATTTATTAATTCATGTGTGTCAGATAAAAACCCCATGCTATTATCTTGTATAGTCTTCTATAACAAGTCTTCTATAACTAATAGTTCTAGGTTTTTTTCCCCCTAGATTTTCTCTTTAATTTAGTTCTATCCAGTTCCCACCCGTCAATAGGGAACTCCCACATTAAGGCTACTACCACCAGTCAGGGAGTGTCAAAGACGCCAGCCAACCGCAACTTTTCGAATTGCTTGCTCGTGCACTGTTGGGGGTGGCGTAACACACTCGGAAAACAGCGCTATCCGCTCCTTCTGTTTGCATGAGTTCACAGGCGCTTCTGAACGGTTGTAGAGCTGCGATTGATGCGAGAGCACTAAGCCATTTCAAACCTTTGATGCTTTTATTTTTCAGACAGTCTGATGTAGATTTACTAGTGTGCTTCAGATCAATGTTCTGTTGCATGATCCAATTTCGACCTAGCTTTAGCTGCTGGATAGATGGCTTCACATTTGCTTTTGGGGTTATTCTAGTAAAGAAGTTCATGATCAACTTCGATCACTTCCCAGTTCCTTTTGGCTTCATTTTTGTTAAATAAATAATTGCAGTGTGAAAAAGTTACATGATGTTGTTCATCTGTGGTTGTATCCTAGCTAAATAATTTTTTTTATTTTCCATTGTATTTCTATTCTAGCTTAAATTTATTTTCTATTGTATTTCTTTTTATTCATATTTATTTTCTATTAATAATCTTTCATTTTTAAGGTCGCAGGCAGTCGTATAAGCATTTCACTGCATATCGTACTGTGTTGTATGACTGTGTATGTGACAAATAAAATTTGAATTTGGAATTGGAATATTTAACTAATATAGACCTGCTACTATCAGATGTTTTTTTTTGTTTGTTTGTTTTTTTTTACACAAACACATACAACTAAAATAGGGAGTACTGTATATACAATGTAAAGAGTTTATACACAACCAAAACTCCCCAAGATTTCAGTGAGTGAAAAGATAGAATTAACATAATTAATAATTTATAAAAAAAAATACTTATTACAATGTCTTATCCTCTATACATGGTAATATTTGGGAAACTCAAGCAGTTAAGTGCAGGTACTGATACACCAGTAACTTTGTTTTTCAGCACTGGACAATAGTTTGTCTGTGTTTATACTGATTTCTAAAACTATTACAGAGCTCACCCATTATATACTAAAAGAGTAATAAGGAGGGCATGGAACGGTGTAACCTTTACATTTTAGTTTACATCACTAACTGACTATTTTCCATCCCACATCTGAGACTGTAAAATACTCGTGTTCTCACCCTTGTCCTTTCTCATTTCCTTCGTCGTGGTTGGTTCCCTGCTGACAAATGAATAACAACTTTTACTTTTTAAAAAAACATGCACCGGCTGAACATGTATATATTTTTACATCACTAATTATTGATGTGTTTGTTGTATTTTAGGACTGTGGTGAAGTGCAACATTGCTAAGTCTCAGGCTCTCTACAGTGCTCAGCGTGGGCTGAAAACCAATAATGCTGCTGTGTTTAAAGTAGGCGCCATCCTGATCAATATCCCACAACACCCTGCAACGCTACATAGCATGATGGTCCGCAGCTCTCACCAGCTCTCCAAACAGATCTCGGACCTTATCCGCCAGCCTTCTAACCCGTGAGTTGAGAACAGCATGGAAGCATTTCTGCATCACCCTGGCCTCTCTAATCTAATACGTCTGTTTTAAGACGGTGTATCAATATTAAGGCTTTTTTACCTAATACTATTTTTAATGCTGCTGCTGTTACTAACTTGGATTTATTTATTACAGTCCACCCCCAAATCGGGAAGACACGCCCACACCACAGCCATCGGATAAAGCCTCAAGCATTAATCAAACCCCAGTGGAGGCAAATGAGTATCCACAGCTGCCTGAAGGACTGGAGAAAAAACCAATTGTGCTGAAGTTCAGCGCCATGCTGGATGGGATCACTATTGGTGCCGCCCTGCTGCCATCTCTCAAGGCCGAGTACAAGATGGGCAGAATGAAGAGCCATGGGATGACTGGTATAAGCAAACGCATGTTGCAGCTCAGTGTAGATGTATTATTATTATTTTTTATTTTTTTTTACCATTTCTTTTATACATATCAGGTTGGTTACAGGTTAAAAGTTAAGCAGTAGACAAAATACTATGTTCAATTCACTCAGCAATGTGTCTGCTTTGGTTTGCAGGTGCCCAGACAAGGTTCACCTTTGAACTTCCCAGCCATAAACTGTGTTTCCAGTCCAAAGTGTCTTCAGTGGATGTGTCTTCTGTGCCTCCATCAGCCAGTCTTACACTGCCACAGGTCACCATGTCGGGAGAGTACATTATACAGGAACATGAGGGCCACAGTGACACAGCCTGGGCCCCCGATGACATGCCCATCAAACATGGGAGTTATCTGCAGGGCAACTACCTGCGTTGTGTCGCTGAGGTGAGCAATTTCACTCTGAAAATAACTGTGCATGTAGTATATTTATCAAAAGAATTACAGTGGAACCTTATATCACGAGTAACTTGGTCTGCAGGAGTTTTGCAAGACCAGCAATTTTTTTTTTAATAAATTTAAATTTGATAAACGACGAGGGCTTGATATACGAGTAGTACGCATGTGCTTTGTCTGCCGAGCGTCACATGATCATAACTAAGCCAATGGTTTAAAGTCATCTTACACGGTAGCCCCCTCTCCTCCTTTCCTCTCGTCTTCACACACACACACACACACACACACATACTCTGTCTGGATTCTTTTCAAAGGTAAAGTGCAGGTTAATTTGTTTTATTTTTACTATATATTTTGTATTCATTATTTTTATATGATTTTTTTCTGGGTTGTGGAATGAATCATCGGAGTTTCCATTATTTCTTATGGGGAAATTTGCTTTGATATACGAGTGTTTGATATACAAGCTTGCTTCCGGACCAAATTATGCTTACAATCCAAGGTTTGACTGTATTTATCAAGCTTATTTTGACATGCCTAGAAGTAGAAAGTAAAATATATTACAGGTATATAGTATGTGAATCAATATATAATTGATTAGTCATATGGAGATGTAAGGCCAGTCAGTGAGCTGTTATATATATATATATATATATATAATTTTTTTTTTCTTTTTTTTTTTTTTTTCCAAACAGATTGGCTCATTTGAACATAGCCTAACAACAGACCTGCTAAATCACCTGGTGTTCCTTCAAAGGGTCTTTATGAAGGAAGTTAATGAGGTCATCCAGAAAGTCTCAGGTACCCTGATGTTATTGTCAAATATAATCAAAAACCATAATGATTAACTGACTGTTGAATTAAAGCCGGTTGTGTGTGTGTGCAGGTGTTGAACAGCCCATTCCTTTGTGGAATGAACATGATTTGTCCACTGATGGAGACAAACCTAAGATCCTGCTCTATTCCCTTAACTTAATGTTTAAGGTACCTTACATTTAATGTTCTCTGAAGATCATTGAAGATTCTGATATTCAGTGTTGGGGGTTGAATTTGGTATTCCCTTTTTCAATCCATCATAAAGCTTGTTACATTAAAATAACATAATTAGCGCTGAAAAAATGATCATGATGAACTACAGAAAAGCATGGGATGAGATTAACACTTAACATGGGTAATATTTGACTAATTTTAGGGAATCCAGATGACAGCCACCACTCCCTCCATGAGAGCTGTGCGCTTTGAGACCGGATTGATTGAGCTGGAACTGTCCAATCGTATTCAGTGCAAGTCCACACCCACAGGAAGCAGCTACCTAAAGCTGTTTGGAAAATGTCAAGTGGATTTGAATCTTGCACTTGGACAAATTGTTAAACACCAGGTTTTCAGTTTAACTCGCACTACTCCAGATGTGTATATTTAAATAGATTAATTTAATTTAATAATTTTGTCATTAATTGCACCCTCTTACTTGCCCTTTTGTCTTAGGTTTATGAGGAGGCAGGGTCTGATTTTCATCAGGTGGCGTACTTCCGTACTCGGATTGGCTTGCGCAATGCTCTGCAGGAGGAGATCAGTGGATGCTCTGACAAAGAGGCTGTGCTTATCACACTCAACCGGCCAATAGTATTTGCCCAACCAGTGGCATTTGACAGAGGTAAGCCTAACTTAATATATCAGTTTTATAGATAATTTCATATATTTGCACACAATTAAAAATCCTCTACTACCATTTATTTATTCCATCATAAGCATGGGGATTTTTATTAATTTTTTTTATTACCACTTCTGATCTAAAATAACTACTATGTTTAAAAGTCAGTGGGTCATCATGGCCTGCAATTTATTGTTTTACTCAGTGGGTTCACTATTATTTGTTCAGTGCTGGTAAATGTCAGATGTTTGTTGACCTTGTTAAATGTGTTTATCCGTGAAGTAATAAGTTACACAAAACAGCCGATGCAGTCTTGTGCAGTTTTTAAAGCCTCAAAGCGCTTACCAGAAACATATCATAGGATGATGGATATTTAATATTTGTTGCTTGCATTTCAATAAAAGGTGAAAATTTGGGTGTCATGTTCTATCACACACTTTTACATCAAATGTCACCGCGATTGAATTGAGCATGGGAAATAGAATATATTTTCTACTAAATAATAATAAACAATAAATAAACAATAATAAATTTTATTGTCACGTGATGTCCCACAAAAACCGTTTCCTGTCTGTTCGCGTGCACTATATGATCTACAAGTGACATTTAATTCTTGTGTGTTTCAGCTGTGCTGTTCTGGTTAAACTATAAGGCAGCATATGATAACTGGAAAGAGCAGCGGCTGGCGTTAAACTCGGATATCCACATGGCCACTAAAGAGGTGGTTGACAAACTACCAGCGATCCAGCAGACCAGCGTCCAGGCCTTCAGTACTCTCTTCCTGCAGCTGACAGTTAATGACTTGGGCATCTGCCTGCCCATCACCAGCAGCTCACAGGTAAATGACACACAGTTTTTCCACGACGGAATTGTTCCCAGAATGAAAGTGATTATTGATCATGCTGTGCTGTTTTTTTTTATTTATTTATTTATTTTTTTATCCTGCTCTCATCTAGACAAATCACAGTTTGGATTTTGACACTGGCTCAGCCTTGGTACTGACTATAGAAAGCACTCTGATCACGGCCTGCTCGTCTGACTCTTTGGTCAGTAAAGGACACTTCAAGAACTTCTGTATCCGTTTTGCTGAGGGTTTTGAGACATCATGGGATGACTGGAAGCCTGAAATCAGAGGAGAGATGGTCATGAATGCCTGTGAGTAGCAATCCAGTAACGTTTTATATTGTGAATACAAAACAGAAACTATGCGAGTGGAGTAGCCCAAGTGTGAGCAAGCTTTTGTTTGCAGGTGTTGTTCCTGATGGAACATATGAAGTCTGCTCACGAACTACAGGCCAAGCCTCTGCAGGTAGGCATACTGTGTGTGTGTGTGTGTGTGTGTGTGTGTGTGTTGCTGACCGTGTGTACATATAATCTTATCTGATGGCAACCTATTCATTATGCAGAGAGCAACAGTGCGGGAACTTGGACCCTAAATGTTTTGTGGAAGATGTGTGGTATAGATGTGCACATGGACCCCAATATCGGCAAGCGCCTCAACGCCCTGGGGATCACCCTCACTTCACTGACTGGCGAAGAGGACGTAGATGACATTGCAGATCTGAACTCGGAAAACATGGCTGACCTGTCAGATGAGGATGAGAGTGATGACATGTCCCCCACTGTCCACATGGTCAGTGCATTCAGTCTTTAGGAACAGCGCTGGTTCTGTCTGGTGGATGTCACTGTTGTATTTAGTTTATTTGATGCTTTGATGCCAGTTTTTTTGTGCTCTTATCCCTCTGTGTTTATAGCGATATGGGAATCTCTGTCAGTGGTTTAGTTTTCTGTGCGCACTTTTTAAAAAGTGTTTGAATGCATTTATGTTTGTGAGAAGTGTGTTTGGTCTAGCTGTGTGTGTGTGTGTGGCCATTGTTTACAGTGTGTGGATGGGGATGCCAGCCCCAGACTCTCATTCAGGAAGCGGCTGGTGAACAGCATTCTTGGTCTTAACCCTATGCTGTCCCCTCACTCACCTTCATCGTCTTCTGAGTATCGGGATGTTTCCACTGCAAGCTCAATCACTCGAGCCAAGTCGAGGAGTGTTCGACTACCTCCTTCTGCCAGTGCACAAAGATCTAGACACCCTAGACCCCTATCATGGGGCTGTGTATGTACAATAGAGTTCTCAGCTGGCTGGCTTCCTCTCTCTTTTGACCTGTCTCACTCTGCATCTTTATCCCCTGCATCTGCGTTGCTCTCGGGTGGAAGATTGTTTGAAAACTAAACAACATAATCAAAAATATGGTGAATGATCATTATGGATAAATGATTTCTTTATACAAACTCCATTTTGGACATGTTTTTCTTGAAATTGAATGGGCACTATTGCAGGTGTCCAGACAGTGGAGCTGTAGGGGCAGGTTTGACTTTTTTCTGGACCTTCTTACTCTTGTCTGACATCTGACCCTTCTTATTCGGACAAATGGGTGACCAATCTCGTTTTGGTACACCATTCCCACCAGTCCTAGAGGGTCAAAGGGGTATGCTTTAGTGTGATTGTGTGTGAATGGAATATTTTATAGTAATAAGTGTGTGTAGAGTGTGCTGGTGTTTTGATTATAGTGTTTTGGTGTGATGAGTGCTTGACAAAAGCTTTAGCATGCATCTTACTTAGGAGCATTTTGTTTTGCTCTGGGGTTGTGATTTTGGGGTTTGCTTTCTTTATGCATGCATGGGCCAAAAAAAAACAAACAAATGCATAAATTTTTGATACTGACTTAATATTGATCATCGTCTTCTTTGTCCAGGAGGCTATTGACCCACGCAGACAGGCTGTAACAGGTAATCAGATCATTGATGCCCGAGGACGCAAATTCACTAAGCGCCTGGTGGACATTCGAGAACTTAATGAGCAAGCCAGAGTCATTGACGACCTTAAGTAAGACTCTTACAGAATCAATAAATCAAACCCATCAGTGAGCTTGATGTATGAATGAGCACACTGTTTTTTTTTTTTTTTCCTTTCTTTCTAAGGAAACTAGGAGCAAGTGAGGGTACAATAAATCAGGAAATCCAGCGCTACCAGCAGTTGGAATCTGTTGCAGTAAATGATATCCGACGCGATGTGCGCAAGAAACTCCGCCGATCGAGCATGAGGGTGAGAAACTCTCCATTTTTAGTCCTTATTACAGCTATGTCTGCATTCTCAATGAACAAACAACTTCAAACACTGTTTCAGGCTGCGTCTCTGAAGGATAAATGGGGTTTGGGATACAAGCCAAGTTATAACAGGTCAAAGAGCATCTCAGCTGCCGGGAGACCAGCCATGAAGAGGATAGAGAGACAGAGGTACGCACACTTAACCGTATTTAATGTAATATTAGCTTGATCTGGTTAACTGAACAATGGGCATATCCATGTTTACCAGGTCAAGCTAATATTACATTAAATTTGTTTTGTGAATTGTAATCTTGCATATCTGTCCGATGTTAGTTCCAGACTTGGAGATGTGGAGGATCTGCCAGACATTAAAGTGGAAGCAGCATCTCCTGGGCCAAGGGTTACCTTCAATATCGACACGGTAGTATGTCTTTGTGTTTGTAAGCTTGCAAGTGTGTATATATTGTTTAACCAGTCTGTGCGATAAAATGTCTGTTTGTTTTGTGATAATTGTGCATCTTAATTTTTTTCTTTTTGTGATCGTTAGCATGTAATGCCCTGTGTTATTTATTATTATTTATTTCTTCTCTGTACTACATATAGTTTGCAGATATGTAGAAATTCACTTGTGTGACACACACAAACACTCGCACGATCACAATTCATATCCACACGTTTCTAACTCCAGTGGTTCTTTGTTTAACTATTATTTAATTTCTACATGTGCCCTGTGTGTATGTCATGTTCAGAGAGGTTCTTTATTTTTTTGCTTCTGTTGTCCGAACCTTTACTGCACATGCACACAAACCGGGTCTTTCATTTTTGTATGAGTTCTTTATGCGTTTATTTATGTTTAAGATGAATAATGTGGCCCTGGACACTCTTCAAACTCTACTTCCGTCCCCCCAGAGTCCAGTTGACTCTGTCTTTAAGGTACTGCCTTGTTGTTGAAATCTGCCGAAAACCAATCAAAGATCTCTGTAGAGTAAAAATGGAGCTGCTGCATGTCTGATCTGGCCTCTGGTTTACTTCTGCCTGTCTACAACAGCACAAAAATGAAATGTTACTCTTACTCTTTCAAGCACACATACGCACACAGACAAACAAACTGGTGTTGGTGTCACCCTGTTTAGTCTTTCTGGTTGATTATTATGTATGTATGTCTCTTGAACGCAACTTATATTGCTGCGCTGTCGCATCTTACCATTTCTTTCTTTTCATTTATCTGTCTTTTCATTGCTTCATCCCTCTCTCCTCCGTTGGGTTGCAAAAAGTGCATGAATTTGGGGAACAAACCTGGTTGTAAGAGCTCAACAGATTCAGTTACCATTAGCACTTATTTGGTGGTATAGAATTCTTAAATATATATATTAAATAAAATTCATGAAGTTAAATTCTATTGCTTTTATCTTTATGCAGTTGAGAGCAGGCCATAAGACTCTATTAGATATGATTAATACTTGTGAATGAGTAAAGATTAGGTTTAAAATCTAAGACAGTGTTTGTATAGAGCAAAATCATGTGGACGCACCCCTGTATCCCCTTTCAGGATAGGTTTAGTGCATAAGTCTGAAGAGATTTGTAGATAATTGGATGAGTAGATTCTCTGACTGTTGACTCTCAATGGTTGTTAAAGTTCCCGGAGGAGACAGAGATGGACTTGTTGTCTGTCACCACTGATGATCCTGCTCGCCATTATCCATCATGCTCAGTGTTCAGTACGCCCAACACACCTGAAGTCTTCTCACCCAGCATTCCCTTCCAGCCTGATGACAGTCGCCGTGACGACTTGTCCACCTCTTCGTCTGAAGACTCTGACAAAGATGATGAGTTTGATCGTGAGAGACCACACACCTACCCTCGCCGTGCAGGGTGAGCTCCGCATTTAAAATACATTCTTCATGAATGTGAATGTGCTGGTAGTATTGTCCCCGAAGTAATTTCTTACTTAATTTCTGCAATACGTTCTTTAAAGTGAAAATAATTAATCTTTAACATCTTTAATAGAAAACAATCCTTATTTTATATCAACTCCGGGTCAAAATTATACATACAGCACACCTAATATAGCCATCAACAAGCTTCTAGCAAAATTCCAGTTGGATATTTGCCGCCTGTTCTTGAGAAATTTGTTGATTTCTTTAAAAAAAAAAAAAAAAAACTGGATTTTTACACAGTCTAAAAATTTTTGACCAGTCCAACAATTGTTTGACCTGAACTTGAAATGTGCAGATGTTTGGAAATGGCTCCAAGAGATATTCCTGATCTGCACTGAGCTCACATTGTTCTCTGTGATTGTCAGTCCAGTGAGTCAAACAAATCTTTTTTTACAGTATGTTAGCACAGAGAAGCTACCAACTGCAGACAATCATAATCACTAGTTAAGAGGTCTTGAGCTTGGTGAATTTAAGGATTTTTCAGCACAACTGAATTTATAACCTATATAAAGTCGGTATGTATAGTTTAAACCTGTATGTATAATTTAATGTGTAAGGGAATTAATCTGCAGTCCAGAAGGAGCAGGTACCTGAAATAAAGAACCTACCAAAACACACTGTATGGTTTCGAAAAACATTTTTTTTTTCTTTTTTTTTTTTCTTTTTTTATAAAGTTTGTTTAAAATTTGGTTGGGTATAGAAACTCTATTTTCTATAACACAGTATTACATGCATCTGTGTTGCTCAGAACCTCTCAGAAGAAGTCATCAGCGTTGGCAGCACTGTTTAGCGAGCGGTGGCCGGCCACGCCTCCTCAACGTGGAGCGGTGACTCCACCCACTGAGAGAAACATTGACTTTGAGCTTGACATACGTGTGGAGATTGATAGTGGCAAGTGTGTGTTACACCCCAGTGCTCAGCTGCTTGAACATGAGGACGGTGCAATGCGCAGGTAAATATAATTCAGGCAATGCAGAAGGTACGTTTGAATCATTGAGTTTTTCTAAAGCACTCTTCATTTCTCCCTGTAGAGGTTGTGATCGAAGCTCACGTAGTTTGGATCAGGAATCTCCTCCGAAGAGGCGGAAATTGCAGCCCAGCTTCACCTCCAGCTCCAGCATGCTGAGTGCTAAAAGAGTGCCTTCCTCTCTCCAGGGCAAGAGCAGTGACATTGAGACCACCATCTTCTACATTCCTGGAGTTGACGTCAAGGTCAGCAGCCACAAACTACCGAACGCGCATATGAATTAATGCATAATTACCCTGATACAATTTGCTTAAGAGTCAAAAACCTCTTTTATCCAATAATTAAGGTTGCATTTCTGTTTATACACTGTGCCTGTATTTAGTTGGGACTTCATAGCTTATTAGATGTTAACCCTCTCTTTGCAGCTACATTACAACTCTAAGACCCTGAGGAGTGACTCACCCAACACCTCACGAGGCACATCTTTACCCCGAACCCTCTCTAAAGAGTCCAAGCTGTATGGTATGAGAGACATGCCTGGCCCTGCAGCCATGGCCCCTGGCAAGACTAACACACTCCTGTCCCCTCCACTCCCTCCTCCCCCTCCTCTTCCCTCAGGTACACACATTTTCTGTTTCATTTCTGTCTGTGTGTGCACCGAGCGGTCCATGTGCATGTTCCCTATCTGGTTTGCCTGGCGCATGGCACACAGTGTAGAGTTTGGCTTCATCCCTGAATAAGTTCACTGCTTATCCATATATGGCTCTTCTTTACCAGCTTCTTTTTTTATATATATATGTGTATGGGTCATGTCTTGTCTTTGACCAGTATATGTGTTGGTGTGTGCTGTTAGTGTGTGAGTGGCACAGTATGGCATTGACTGATTTAAATGCACTCTCACAAGCTGTTTCATTGTTAAAATATGTTAACTGGAATCATATTTACCCAATAAATCCTGGGTTTGCCCATTAACAGACTGGCTAAGTTAAGGAACTTTCTGACACTTTGCGGCTTTCTCTTTTCTCTTAGTTAAAGTAACCTTTAAGATTGGCATATAGTTCCATGCTCTACTTGATAAGAGTGCATGTATGCTTTGAAACCCCTGGTCCCTGCTTTTTTAAATAACTGAACCTGCACAAATTGTGTGTATATGCGTGTGTGTTCTTCAGTACTTATCTTATTATAAATGTAAAAGTCCTTATTGTGGGTATTTGTGTGTAGCTAAAGGCAAGGCAAGTAGTGGTATGAAGACTGCCAAGTTGTATGCATGGGTGGCCCTGCAGACTCTTCCAGAGGAAATGGTTATTAGCCCTTGCCTGTTGGACTTCCTTGAAAAAGCATTGGAAACCATACCAATTACCCCTGTGGACAGAAACTATACAGGTATGTACCTATACAACATTAACATTATAAGAAAAACGTTGTGTACTCTAGTTTATGTAAAGGTTAGATTCATTTATTAGAAAATGAATGAGTTTGTTTCATGTTGGTAGCAATGACTGCACCAGAGGAGGATGTTAGCCACTTTGACTCTGTGGATCCGCTGGAGGAGTCTCAGGTCTCTCTGGTATCATCCTCTACCTCTCCATACTCTTCATTTCCCGTGGATGTGGTTGTCTATGTTAGAGTGCAGGTAAATACAAGCAAGCAGTGGCCATATAAGCACATTCTTTTTTTTTTTTTCCTCAGAGGATGCATCTGCGTATGCCAGGAGTAGCATTATACTGATTGATATAAGCTTGGGTGTGTGTATTTGGGCTGCTTACTAAAATGCTTAGTACTTTTTTTATACAGGTGTTTTAGCTGTCCTGTGTAAGTTTGTGTTTATAATTAAATCTGCCTATTCTTGTTTAGCCATCTCAGATCCGGTTCAGCTGTCTGCCTATGTCTCGAGTGGAATGCATGCTGAAGCTGCCCTCTCTGGACCTTGTCTTCTCCTCCAATAGGGGTGAGCTGGAACTTCCTGGCTCTAACCACCCAACTGAAACTCAGCACACGCCCTCCTCCACGCCTCCCTCTGTGCACAATAACCTCCGAGTGCCTGGCAGCAAAGGTAGGAGTATCCACCTGGTCTGTGAAGGTGTAAGTCAGGGGTCGGCAGCCTTAAACACACAAAGAGCCATTTGGACCCGTTTCCCACAGAAAAGAAAACACCGGGAGCCACAAAACCCTTTTTGACTTTATCTCAAATGAAGACAACAATGCATATAATTTTTTTAATTTTTTTTTTTTTTACCTTTATGCTATGTATAAAAAAAATCTATAGTGTGTTGCATTTACAAAATCAATGAATTGCTACAGAGAAAATAAAATTTTATTTCTGCATTCAACAAAAAGACACTGGGTTATGTATGAAATAAAAAGCAGAACCTAAATTATCCACCTGCAGCAAAACAAAAATGCTGCCTGCTCCTGTGTGCCATCATCCTTTTATCGCATGTGTGTAACCGTGCAGTCAGCTGTCAACCTGAATGAGACCTGGGCTCGAAAAGCTCAATACATCGCGCGCCAGTGGGTGTCGCACATCGGCGGTTGTGACGCATATTTTGAGCATCATGTTTTTATTTTAATGTTACAAGATAATTTGAAACCATAATCTTCAAATTTAGAATTCTTTTTTTTTGTAAACTAACGAAGTAAAATAAAAAAAATTCATTAGATACTCATCATTTTTTTTTCCAAAGCCACAGGGAGCCGCAGCACATCAAGGATGAAAAAGCCACATGCGGCTCCGGAGCCGCGGGTTGCCGACCCCTGGTATAGGTAATGATGCATAGCTTTTTCCATGATAAATTCTAACCATATGTAATTGGTTCTTTTATCAGGTCCATCCTTGAGTTTGGGTAGCCCTCTGGGGCGGAGTCGCCATAGCAGTAGCCAGTCTGATTTGTCAGGCCCGACCACTAACTCCTCTGGGCTGAGTTTTACGGCATGCATGTCAGACTTTTCTCTCTACGTGTTCCATCCATACGGAGCTGGCAAACAGAAGTCTGCTGTTACTGGACTGCCACCTGGCCCAGGACCACTGGGTAGGTGACAAATATAGAAGTGATAGAATACACTCATGGACCATTTTATGAGGAACACTGTGCTAATACTGGGCAGGCCCTCAATGTGCTAGAAAAATGGCCTTAATTCTTTGGTATATATGTTCCACAAGATGTTTGAGACTCGGTTGACATGATTGCATTAGATTTTTCAGATGTGCTTAAATGCTATAGATCGCCCATTTTACCACATCACAGAGCTCTTCTACAGAATTCTGTTCCTGGTGACTGGGAAGGGCACTGAAGAACATTGACCTCATTCATTATCATTGAGATTAATTTTGCTTTGTGGCTCAAGTGTCAAGAAAACATTCCCCACACCATTAACCCACCTTCACTAGCCTGGGCTGATGTCACAGTTTGGGTTCATAAATTCTTACTGTTGGCACCAAATTCTGACCTTGCCATCAGGAGAAACAGATCAGACGAGGCCACTTTTTTTCAGTTTAGACTGTCTAATTCTGTGGAGCTGGTGCCCGCTGGAGCCTAAACTTTCTTTGTTTCTGTCTGACAGAAGTGAAAGTGGTTAGTCTTTTACTGTTGAAGCCCATCCACCCCAATGGTCGATGTGTTGTGCATTCTGAGATTCTTTTCTGCTCTCTTCAACTGTGCAGCGTTGTTATTTGACTTACTGTAGCCTTTCTGTCAGATTGAACCAATGAAGTCTGGCCATTTAAAGCATTTAGATCTGCAGACCTGCAGGTCACTGGATGGTTTTATTTTATCACACTGTTCTTCTTACACTCTTGATACTATTGTGAAGATCAACATTTATAGACATAACTGCATGAGTGAAATACGATCGGTCCAGGTGTTCCTAATAAAGTGCATAGTGAGTGTATATTTTATACCATAAAGAATTCACAGAAGCCATTACAGTTGAGTCACTGTGCCCTTATAAGTATTATAGCTGTTGTATGTTCTTGTTTTAGGAGCTGTAGAAGAGGAAAGTACATCTGTGACTGGCAGAAAGGATTCACTCTCAATTAACCTAGAGTTTGTTAAAGTCAGTTTGTCCAGGATGAGGCGTACAGGATATCCTGCCTTTTTCGACACGTCCATTGCCAGCAAGGCGGGCAAGATGGACACCACCCTCATTAACATTTCAGGTGCATTAACACCATCTAGTCTTCCATTGTGCTCATGTGATAAATCGTATTTTACCATTAATTTATTGTAATGTTCATTAACCATGTAAGAGATCTGAGATGGGATGTGTGTTGTTATTTAGCGGTATGTGATATTGGCTCGGCCTCCTTTAAATATGACATGAGACGCCTTAGTGAGATCTTAGCCTTCCCGAGAGCCTGGTATCGCCGCAGCATCGCTAGGCGACTGTTCCTAGGAGATCAGACCATCAATCTACCAGGTCAGACCATGGTGTCCTTGGTTTCTCTCATCTTTGTTTCCATAGAAATGCCACTAACACTGTCTTTGTTTTTTTTTTGTTTTTTGTTTTTTTTGTACACACATGTCTATCCAACTTTTAGCATCAGGACCTGCCACCCCAGACTCAGCAGAGAGTGTAGCTCAGCACCTGTCTCCTGAGTCAAGCCGGAAGGCATACTGGAGGACTTGGGACAGCCAGTCAGCCCAACACACCTCTTCCAGTGTATTTAATGATTCCACCCCACCCAGCCACACACACCTCAAATCTCCTGCTACAGGACGCTCCCGCAGTGTGTCTGACTCCTCAGCACCTCGTAGAGGTACAGAAAAACATATGTTTATCTTTAGTGAAACAAACATATGGGTGTTATTAGTTTAATAGTGTTGTTTTTTTCCCCCAGCAGACTCTGTAACCAAGACATCCACTCCTTCTGTCCGTAACAACAGGGCAACAGCCCAGCAGGGATCACCATGGGAGACACTGGTGGTGTTCGCCATCAACCTCAAACAGCTAATCGTACAGATGAACATGAGCAACGTCATGGGCAACAACACGTACGAGACCAACTTTAAAGCACACTCTACACTCCTGCATTCATGCATTACACTCACACTCTACACTCCTGCATTCATGCATTACACTCACACTCTACACTCCTGCATTCATACATTAATCCCCAACCCCCCGGCCGCGGACCGGTACCGGTCCGTGGAGCAAATGGTACCGGGCCGCACAATAAATAATTAAATATTTCCATTTGATCCATTATCAGAGTCTGAACGATATTTTATTTTGAAAAATTACCGGGTTCTCTTGGTTACGTCTTGCGCGATATTTGAGGTGATGTCATGTCTCTGTTCTTTATTCCAGAGCCAGCATTATTTATTTATTTATTTATTAAAGAATATTATGTTGTACAATTTAACCCTTTGTAGTTGTGGAATATTCAGGAAGTAAGTTAGTTCCAAGATTAACAGATTTTTAATAACCTTTAATAACCTTAACTATTAAATGTGTGTCTCATTAATTATTCTTTAATGTTAAGAGACGAAAAACATTCACAGAGAAATCTCAAAGCCCACTATGCTAAAAACGTGTCAAAGAACATGAAGGAACATCTTAAGCTATTGCTGTTTCACTGTCCGGATGCTGGAGACTTAAACCAAAAATGCTAAGTAAATTGATCCTCAAGGTTTCAGCATAACAATCACAAACACAGTCATGTCAGCATCCTCCATAACTTTTTATCGTCCGTTAAGATAGAAATGAGAATGAACACACACAAAAACATACACGCACAAAATGCACAATGCAACACAATACAAGTTTGCTGCTTCAATGTTTTTACATAATTATGTCAGATGTTACTATGGTATATTGAAGTATAATTACAAGCAGTTCATAAGTGTAAAAGGGTTTTATTGACAATTACATAATTTTTATGTAAAGATTCATTACTTGCAGTGGTGACCCTCCTTTTACAAGACATTTTCAATTCGCCCTGGCATGCTGTCAATCAACTGCTGGGCCTGACAGCAGCCTGTTCTTGCATAATCAATGCTTGGAGTTTGTCAGAATTATTTTTTTGTCCACTTGCCTCTTGATGATTGACCACAAGTTCTCAATGGGATTAAGGTCTGAGGAGTTTCCTGGTCATAGACCCATAATTTCGATGTTTTGTTGCCCGAGCTACTTAGTTATCACTTTTGCATTATGGCAAGGTACTCCATCAGGCAAACTGTTCTTGCATGGTTGGGAGAAGCTGCTCTCTGAGGATGTTTTTGTATTTTTTTATTTATTTATTTTTTTTTTATTCATGGCTGTGTTCTTAGGCAAACTTGTGAGTAAGCCCACTCCCTTCGCTAAGAAGCAACCCCACACATGAATGGTCTCACTATGCTTTACTGTTGGCATGACACAGGACTGATTGTATCACTCACCTTTTTTTCTTTGGACAAACTTTTTTCCTGGTGGCCAAACAAAAGTTGATTGACAGCATCCCAGGATGAATTAAAAAAGGAGCGTCAACACAGCAAATATTGACTCTCTGCATAAACTTAATGTAATTGTCAATAAAAGCCTTTGATGCTTCTGAAATGCATGTAATTATACTTCAGTATACCATAGTAACATCTGACAAAAAGATCTAAAACCACTGAAGCAGCAGACTTTGTGAAAATTTATATTTGTGTCATTCTCAAAACTTTAGTCTGTGGCTGTCCAGCTAAATTTAGTTTGTGTGTGTAGTTGGACAACTAGTGGTTTGAAGAGTCAGGGACGTCTGTCAGTGGGCAGTAACAGAGATCGGGAGATCAGCATGGCCGTGGGTCTAGGACGCTCCAAACTAGATTCTAAAGGAGGAGTGGTGGGAGGAAACATAGACGTCAACACACTCGAGATGGTCTGTAAGTACATACCTCAAGCATTTCAGAAGAAAAAAGTCTTCATACTCTTCCTGGCACATCAGTGTTGTTTAAAAGGTTTTGCATTTTAATTGTGAAATTGACAAGCTAAGTGTGTCCCACAGTCATTTATTTTGAAACATTTGATTTTTTAAAATTATTATTCATCAGAACCAACCCTATCATCTTTTTTTTAATTAAAGCTTTAATCTGTGTTTGCTGAATATTTGAACCTTATAGTCGTACTGTACTAAACCTGTTGACATTTCTTTGTTTGTTAAATGTTTATAGCACATATTTCCGAACACCCCAACCAACAGCCAAGCCATAAGATTCAGATCACCATGGGCTCAACGGAGGCGCGGCTTGACTACATGGGCTCCAGCATCCTGATGGGGGTCTTCAGTAACGCCGACCTGCAGCTGCAGGATGAGTGGAAGGTCAACCTTTGCACCGAGGCCAGCCTATCAGAGAAAAGGTAGGCTCCTCATTCATTGTGATCTGCACGGCCTTTAATTGTTTGTATATTTAAATAAGATATGACCCTCATACAATTTTATATACATTATCCTCTTGTGTGTGCACATGCGTTTGTTCGTGTCACCCACAGTGAGATCTTTGTGCATGGAGACCTGCAGTGGGATATCTTCCAGGTCATTATCTCTCGATCCACAACTCCTGATTTGATCAAGATCGGCATGAAGCTGCAGGAGTTTTTCACTCAGCAGTTCGACACAAGCAAACGCGCTCTGTCCACCTGGGGTCCAGGCCCCTACCTGCCCCCCAAAACACCTGTGCCCAATGTGGACAAAGGAGCAGCTGACCTCTGTGAGTGTGTGTGAGAGAGAGTGTGAGTATGGGGGTGTGTGAGTATGTTGGTGGGATGTGTAGAAGAGGGTATGTGAAGGTATTTTTTATGTGTGTTTGTGGGTGGGGTGGTGTGGGTGGAGTGGGGTTGTGTGTGTGCGTGAGAGTGTGTGTGAGAATCAGTTGGTGGGATGTGTGGGTATGTAAACGTATTTGATTGTGTGGGTGGGGTGGTGTGTGTGTGGGTGGGTGGGGTTGTTGGGTGGAGTGGTGTGTGTGTGCAGTTTCTCTGCAATATTCAGATGTTGTGTGTAAAATGCATTAATTCTGCAGTATATGGTTTCTATTATCTATTCTGCCTGCAGTCAGTGGTTTAGTTTGACTCTGCAGGGCTTTAGTCTGACTACAGCCTGTCACATGACACCACAGCGCCCTGCCGACTTTAGATATTTTACAGAGTTTATGTGAGTATCTCTGTCTTTAATTCGTTCCTAGATATGGATGCGGCGCATCATCGGCACTGGCCTGCTGTGCTGAAAATGGTGGCCGGCTGTCACATCTCGCTGTTCCAGATGCCTCTCCCTGAGGATGCCGTGCAGCTCGGCGGCTCAATGAGTCTCCATGGAAACCACATGACCTTGGCGTGTTTCCACGGACCCAATTTCCGCTCCAAATCGTGGGTTCTGTTCCACCTTGAGGAGCCCAATATCGCCTTCTGGACTGAAGCGCAGAAGATCTGGGAGGATGGTAGTGTAACTTCCATTGGTAGCACTACGCTAAATAAACTTATCACAACACTGTCCATGACATGCTTACACCCTCTCTCTCTCTCTCCACCTTGCTCAAACACAGGTTCCAGTGATGACTCCACCTATATTGTGCAGACTCTAGACTTTCACCTTGGACACAACACAATGGTGACCAAGCCATGTGGTGCACTAGAGAGTCCCATGGCAACCATCACTAAGGTAACCCGTCGTCGCCACGAGAACCCACCTCATGGAGTGGCCACAGTCAAGGAATGGTTCAACTATGTCACAGCCATGAGGAACGAAGGTAGAAAACCTTACCTAGATTATATGCTTAGACTAGTTTTTAAATTTGTTTGTTTAGGGGAAAAGTAACCTGAGCAAACTGGTAGTGTGATTAGAAATCTAAACCGGTTAGGGTATTTTATAGACGGTTGTTTCAGATTTAATATATGATTTTTCAACTGTCTTATTCAAAGTCTTCAACCTTTTTAGTTTGTGAGACTCCGTGTAATCGTATAATGAAATCCTCGCCATGGTCAGAGGCACAGAGAGCATTTTTTCCATTCTGATCTTTGATATGAACCGTAACTGTGGCTCTTGACCTGTATTGTCGTGCTTTTTATGCTGATTAAAGAACTGTGAATGTGCATGTGGCTGAGTGTTCCTAATGAAGTGAATGATGTGTGTGTGTGTCAGAAGGTTACATACACTCATCATGAATATCATGGCAATATTGGGTCTTTGAACTGGCCTTCCTTTTTAATTTGCCAAGCTTAAGACTCTTAACTTCCTGTTAGTGATCATGGCTGACTATATATGGTAACTTCTCTGTGCCATCATAAAAAGGGTTTGTTTGTCAGCACACATTTAATCGACCAATGGGAAAGTAAAAGCAGCTCAGTGCCGATCTGAGAAAGAGAATGATAGACTTACAGGTAGAAATCTGTCATGGAGCCATTTCTAAAAATCTATAGATTCTCAAAGATCAGGACAAACAATTATATGCAAGTACAAGTTATTATATAAGTTATTAGGAGGTGTAGCCACATTTGTATGGTGGTGTAGCGTCATGCTTTGGAGCTATTTTCAGTTCACAAAGTAAATGGAATGGAATAATGAAGTAAAAGTCTTCAGCATACCATAGATTGTTTGAAGCTTGGATGGAGCTTGGTGTTTTAAACACACATAAAAAGCTGGTTGTGGATTGCTATAAGCAGCCCAACTTTAAATGCTGGATTTGCAAGACTATAGAAAAAGCACCAAAAGCATGTGCTAAAGGTGAAACTTGCAAAGGCAACTTGAAGGCATGTTCAACCAAATACAGTGAAACCTTGGATTTCGAGCATAAATCGTCCCGGGAGTGGGCTTGAATTTCAAAACACTCGTAACCCAAATAGAATTTTACCCTAAGAAACAATTGAAAATTTAAATGATTCGTTCCACAGCCCCAAAAAATAAATACATAAAAATAATTAACACAAAATATTAAGTAAAAATAAAACTAATTAACCTTCACTTTACCTTTGAAAAGAATCATGACAGAGCAGTGTTTCTGTGTAGAGCATAAAGAAAGAGTGTGTGTGTGTGTGTGTGTGTGTGTGTGTGTGTGTGTGTGTGTGTGTGTGTGTGTGTGAAGGTGGAAGGAGGGGGTGTGTGTGTGTGTGTGTGTGTGTGTGTGTGTGTCCAATGACGCACACAGACACAAAGAGCAGGCTGAGCCATGAGCAGAGAGAGAAATGGATCTTTAACCTCTCTAATGAGACTTGCTTTTGCTTTACAAACAGCAATACAGACACAAAATAAAATATGTTTTACGCACACACACATGGTCACGGTGTTATAGTAAACAGTACATGCGTGCACGGATGTTGATTATACCAGTGAGAGATGTGCACTAAGACCCAACAGGGAAGACGATTACCCACAATTTTGAGCTCAAGAGGGAGAAAAACCGTTGGCTCAGTTGTGATCACGTGACGCTCGGCATCAAAACAAGAAGCGCATGCGTGATACTCGGTACTCGTAAACCAAGACTTGTTCGTTTTCCAAGTCAAAATTAATTAAAAATCTTTGCTCGTCTTGTGGAACACTCGCAAACCGTGTTACTCGCAATCCGAGGTTTCACTGTATTGAGTGTGCTCTAGGTATAATTTTGACCCTGTGTTGATTGTAGAAAAAACTAAATAAGTTGAAACTTGCGTACCAAACTCATGCTTTTTTTTTAATTATTAAAGATGTATGTTGTAAAATTATAATGCACCAGGAAAAAAAAAAATAGTTCAAAGAAATTTTAGAAAAATCACCATTACCTTAACATTCAAGTTCATGATGTAAACTTCTGATTGCAACTGTGCTTTCTAAAAAGCCTGAGACACTCCCTCTCTCTCTCTCTCTCTCTCTCTCTCTCAGAGCTGAATCTGTTGCGTAATGTCGATGCTAATAACTCAGACAGTGGAGCTGCTGCTAAAAGCTCAAGTCTTCTGAGTGGTTTTCGAGGTTCATCCAGCTACAACCATGAGACTGAGACCATATTTGCGCTGCCGAGGATGCAGCTTGAATTCAAATCTATCCATGTTCAAGACCCAGAGGAGCCTTCGCTCAGCGGTATAGCCACAGCTTACTGAAAACTCACTCTCTATATGTTATAATTTAGGAGACAAGCTCCTGTTGTTGTGCTTAAGAGATTATATCCAACCTCTGTGTGCATGTTTGTGTGTAGACCCTAACAGCAAGCCCAAAGTGGAGTGCAGTGTGGTGACAGAGTTCACCGATCACATCTGTGTTACCATGGATGCAGAGCTCATCATGTTCCTACATGATCTGGTTTCTGCATACTTAAAAGAGAAAGAAAAAGGTGATGCATTGCTTATTAGCAGTCACATCAAATCTCTCAGATGTTAAGGATAGATTCTATAGGTTTTATTGTCATTATGTTGACTTTCAACTATAATGAATAGTAGCATCCTACAAATGAAGGTCCATTCTGAGGCAAGTCTGTGACTGAATTGATATGTTTGTGTGTGTGTACGGCAGCACTGTTTGCTCCACGCATTTCAGCATCACGGCCGGGTCAGAAGAGCCCCACAGCGCAACAGGAGGACGGCTCAGCTGAGAATGAGAAGACTAAAGAAGACGGAGTGAACTACACGACTGTAGACTGGAGAGAGTTTCTGTGTAATACCTGGCACCTGGAGCCCACACTGAGGTAACTAAACACTGCTCACTCTCACTAGGTCTGTCTTCACTTAAAACTAGGGAAGAACAATCTGGAGATTTAAGTAAAGAACGATCTGGAGATTTAAGTAAATAGTCGGGTCCATAAACATTCGGATATTTACGAACTAATTATTTTACCTGCCACAGTGTAAAGTAGTTCAAATTAAATTAAGAATTCAAACTCCATGTGCATATTCAGATGAAAAGTTTCAGCTATAATTTGACTCTCTCTTAAGAGGCTCAAAAGTCTGGAACCATAGGAAGCTCTTAAATTGACTACACTTGTGTATACACGGAATACAAGAGAAGTGAGCATTTCATCATCTGTTAGGTCTAAAAAATAAAAATGTTAATGGATCCAGACCTTTGTGCTACCGGTATATAAGGCTCACTGGAGTCACACTGGTCTGTTGTCCACATCAGGTAAACAGTGCAGAAATCGCAGCAATTTGTAGTTGAGTGTTCCTATTTGAGGGACCATAAGTAAAGGACAGGACATACTAAAATAACATGTAACTAAAATGTCTGAAATCTGGGACCCACAGGCATCAGCAGGGTATTTGGGCTTCAGCACAAGAAATGTCTGCTCATTTAGATCAGGTGACTGACCTGGCCTTTGCAAGACATTCCACTTTCTTGTTTTAAAAAACACCAGATGAGGTGGTCTGCTTTGGACCATGAGTAGTTCTTTCTCTTCTCTATATTACCATTATCTCAAACTGTTCCCATCATTATAGTACAAATTGCTTGTCTCATCTCTCCATCACATGTTGTTCCAGAACTGTACAGGCTGATTAATGTTTTTGGCCAAATCTAATTCCTGTTTTTATGTGAATGATCACAATTCTATGCTGAAATCCTCCACCGTTAAACTCCATTGTATGGTCATTGACCGCTACAATAATGTTTTTATGTCCAAATATTTATGGAAATGACTGTATTAAACTGTATGGCTCTGTCATTTCTATCATCTCCTGAGAAAAAGGAGGTAAAATTTTTAAGGATTTGTCGGAGAGTGACACTTCCAGGTTTTATGTAGGTTATAGAGTTTCTAGCATAGTTGTAGATTATAGACATTCTGCTCATGTGATCTCTTCATAATTAAATGTAAACATTCCATTCAAAATTCAGCTTTTAGCTAGATGAAATTGTGGAGTTATGAAGGTATTAATCTCTGTAATGAATCTGTATAACAGACATCCTCTGTCAGCATGATTTTGTGGATTAAAAGCATCATAGAAAAGTATTTCACAAATGGTATATTGTAGTGGTTTGCGTTATCTCTCATTCTTTTAGTAAAGTGGTGTGTAGATATTTGTGTACGCCAAACCAAACTAGATTTCTGGGAAGTTTACTAAGTTGGTAAATGCTGTTTTCGTTCACATGCCTATGATGACCTGCAGGTTTATTTATGTATGCAGGAACAAGTCTGAATGTGTGGCTGGTTATAGATTGAGACATAAAACTCATGTACTTCTTTGAAAAACCTATTTATCAGGGAAAGTCTGATCATTCTGATTAGT
>JAOVVA010000041.1:11847207-11857680 GCA_028565275.1 Leiocassis micropogon
TCCATTATTACTGGGTTTCCATCAGGACACTGAATAACACTGTGTATGAACATTTAAGGTTGATTTCGTGGACTGGCCGGAAAATCGATCCAGTGGGAGTAGACTACATCCTGCAAAAGCTTGGCTTCCATCACGCAAGAACTACAATTCCTAAGTGGCTCCAGAGAGGAGTGATGGATCCCTTGGATAAAGTTCTGTCAGTTCTCATTAAGAAGCTGGGAAATGCACTGCAGGACGAGAAAGAGAAGAAAGGAGGAAGAGACAAAGAGGAGCATTAATGAACTTTCTCAGACGGTTTCATTCCCCTTCCTTTCTCTCTCTCATTCTTACATGCACACATCTAAATGTGAAATTAGCTCATTACACGTTATAAGCTGAAACACTGGATTTGTTAACACTACTGTACAGCGTGCTCTCGTTTGCATACACTCACCGTACTTGGCTGTATCACATGAGTGTGGGCTCAAGTTGCAAGCTGTTCTGTATATTCTGTATATTTTTAATCAACTGTAACTTGCTGCTCAAAGCCAGATGGCTTTGTTTTATGGATCATGTGCACTTATACACTCACCTGCCACTTCATTAGGTACACTCATTCAACTGCTCGTTAACGTGAGCAAACGTCAATGTTAAATTCAAACCGAGCATCAGAATGCGGAAGAAAGATCATGTGTGCTGTACCAGGTGGGCTGGTCTGAGTATTTTTACACACTGCCATCTCTAGGGTTTTCAGACAGAGTAGCCAGTGAGTGGCAGTTCTCTGGGCAAAAATTTCTTGTTGATGCCAGAGATCAAAAGAAAATGACCAGACTGGTTTGAGCTGATAGAAAGGTATCTAAAACATTGCCTGGTCGCACAAGTCTCAATTTCTGCTGCGACATTTGGGGGCTAGAGTCAGATTTTGGCATACCCATCATGAAATCATGGATCCTTCCTGCCTTGTATTAACCACACAGGCTGGTGGGGTGGTGGTGTAATGGTGCGGTTTTTTATTTTATTTTTTATTTTTGCAAACTACTAACGATTGAGCATGGTTTAAATGCCACAGCCTACCTGAGTATTGTTGCTGATCATGTTCGTCCCTTTATCATCACAGGATTAAGCACCATGTTACAAAGCTAAAATCATCTTAAACTGGTTTCTTGATCCTGACAATGCGTTCTGGATCTGCAATCCAATAGCGCATGTTTAGGATGTGGTGGAATGGGAGATTCCCATCATTGATGTTCAGGCGACAAATCCGCAGAAACTGGGTAATGCATGATTTGAATATGGACCAAAATCTGTAAGGAATGTTTCCAGTACCTTGTTAAATCAATGCCATGAAGAATTAAGGCAGTTCTGAAGGCAAAATGGGGTCCAACCAAGTACTAGAAAGGTATACCTAATATGGTGGCCGGTAAGAGTAAATTCTAGGTTTCATTAACACACCTTTCACATGAACCACAAGTGTCTGATCTGTAGCTGTACAGTATAAATGTAAAAACCTGTCTTAGTCTCACTCAAGCTTGTTTTAAATTCCGCTTGATTTTTTTTAAATGATTTTTTTATATTAATATATAATTTTAAGTCAGAGGACATGTGCCAATTGTTTGTTTGCATAATTTTTACAGCCTGTCACATCATTTGAGAGCCAAGAGCTAGCATGTGTCCTTAAGCACATCGATTCATGTAAAAGTGACCAAAATATCCAATGCCTGAGTTACATTGGGCTTCAATGTATTGCAACAGATCAAGCCTGAGTTGTATTTCAAAATGTGAATCTTTCTTATACTATATATATGGTTTGTATTGACATACACACCTGAATATTTTAATATCTTTATTGTGCAACTCATGACTCGTGTTAGGCGTGTGTGAATTTTTAATGTATAGCTGTGCAATAGACTACTGTATATACACAGAAGTGACTACATTCAGTGTACTTTAACTGAATAAAAATTGTGAATGATTGCACATCTGTCTCAAAACATCACAAAACAGCTGGCCTTCTGTAACACCTGATCACTGCATGCTGTTTGAACTGTTTTCTGTCCTACATCACTAAATGGACTTATGACGTTGTGTATAGGAATCGACCTGAAATATCATTTTAACTTTCTATACATCAGCATACAGTTCAAGTTCATTAGAACACTTTAGCTGATTAAATTAATTAGATGAGTCAATCATGTAGCAGCATGATAATGCATATAATCACTGAATCACAGAGTATTACAGAAACTACAGATCTGGGATCAAACACAACAGTTTCTATAACTTCAACAGAATGGTGAACTGTACAAAAAACATCCAGTACGTATTGTTTTCCTTATTAAAGAAAGGGCTGTTGTGTGTGTCACTCTGTCTGCTCCAAGGACAACAAATGATAGCTGACTGACTCCAGGCCCCAAGCTGGGACATGCGAAGAAATAATTTTACTGTGCATTAATGTATATGTAAGAAATAAGGGTCACACATTTTACTCCTTTTTTAAACAAAACTGCATTAAAGTTCTCCAAATTTAATTTTCCATCAGAAATGCAACTTGTAATCCAAGTTCAGGCTGATTTATTTTCTTTCTGGTTCACTGCTTTTCTAAATGTGCTATTTCAGTGTCTGTAGTTTTAAATGGTCCTTTCAGGAATCACATTTCACCCCAGCCCATCAGGAGGCAGGGACCGGAAACGTCCATATTCAGGACCTTTTCAACCACCTCACTCCTGTTTTCAGCCTTTATTGACCCGCATTTCTGATAAACAAAATTAGATTAAAAAAGGAAATTTACATACACACAAAAATATTTTTAAAAGCTTTATTTCACCCAAACCTCACAAAAAACGCCCTGACTCAATTTACTGTGCCTTTTTTAAACTCTGAATAGGTAGACTTTGCAGAGACTCTTAACATTCTAGCATGTTACAGAAACTCAAAAAAATGAGCTAACAAATGTGCTAAAAATGTCCTGCTCTATAGTTAAATGCACTCTATATTAACTATAAAAACAATTCAAGGGCTATCCATAGTGTCTTACATTTAACGGTACAACAGGCTGTTGTGTAAAACAAAGAAAAAAAAAAGCCTACACATTATCGAACTTACTATCAGTAATTCCAGTATTATTATAATTTTGGTCTGTCATATACATTTCCATATACATATCTACTGTTAAAAATAAAACAAAAATAATCTATCTTAAAGATTAAAACAGGTGTAAAAAAAAAATAAAATAAAAATAAATTCAAGTCTGGCCTCCATAATGCTGTGTAGTAATGAGGCGGTTTGGTGTGGTGGCTCCTGCACTCGGTTCCGAGTGAGAGGTTGAGTGAGGAGGTGGAACCTGATGTGGCGGAACCTGATGTGGCAGCTTCACTGAGCTCTACAGTGTTCAGATACTTCCCTGATCAGACACAGTGCTTTCAGTTTGGGAAATCAGTCACGTTCATATCAATGCCACTGAATCATGGGTGAGGCACGAAGGGGAGGGACGTAAGAGGAGGAACGCTTTCACAGGCTCGACCCTTCTGCTGCTTGTTACACGGTTTCCTGGAGCGCTTCTTGGCTCCAGCGTCGGCGCTGCCCTGGGCTACGGGTCTGCGGCCACGTTTGCTGGGTTTAGTGGTGAGATCGGACTTCAGGGTGACCGCCATGGTGGACTGCATGTCTGAGTCATCATGCTCTTGGCAGCACAGCTGGCTGCTGATGGGATGAGGTCTCAGCGTGCCCTCCTTATGGGTCTTACAGAAGGAGTTGGGGCACAGCTGACAGAAAGCATCGGATGGTTTGCCACACACGTCACAGTGGTGCCAGGGGCAATCCCAACGACCTGCTCATCACAACAATACAAACAATGAACAGGCTATTCTTATTTTTGCCCCATTCCCACAAATAACCCCCCTCAACGATCTAGGGCTAAAACAAATATTTATCATGAGACTATGATTAAATAATGATTTTTAAAAGAAGTCACATTATTCAAATCAAACATTTTAACCTCTAACTTGAGTCACTGAAAAACCTGCAAACAAGTTTGTGTTGTGAGTATAATTTAAGGTCATTATTTAGACTGAATGAGGTGATGCTTCACGGAAAGCATACCGGTTTATGTCATAATTAATATTTTATTTAATGACACTTCATTTTATCATTTTAATGACAAAAATTCTTGAGCAGGTAGAATATTTCAGCCATTATTTTTTATCATCTATCCATAATATTAAAGTTGCAGCCCTACAAAGGCCAAAATTGTTTATAAACCTAACATAATTGATATTTGAATAAAATCTTGAATACAGAGATCATCTTGAATAAAGTAAGAATTTTATTTCTACTTTTGAAATGCTAAGTAAAAGTAGTCACATTTATGATTTACTTATATAACACCAACTGATCAGTTACAATATGGATATGAAGCTTACCGAACGGTCTCTTAGTTAGATCCAGGCAAGATAAGTGGTAAGCTTTGGTGCAGCCCTTGCGGTCACACAATACCAACTGTCCTCCATCACCACAACGGAAACAGTCATCCTCAGACTGCTTTTTTCCTTCACTTCGAGCGCGCCGCCGCTTGGGCTTTTTCTTCTGGAGCTTGGCTTTAGGCTCGGAAGTGGGAGTGATCTGTGAGAAACAGCACAGTACATTCTCTTTTACAACTATACATTTTAAAATCTCTATCTATCTAAAATGTGCATAAATTCATATGTATATTGTAAATAAATGAATACACGCATTGTAATTCAAAAAGAAAATTAAAAAAATAGATCCAACACCACTCAGCTTCCCTTCTTAGGGTAACCTGAAGTCAGTAGTCCACCAAAATCAACCCAAACCAATCTTTGCGCTCAAAGAGTAAAACAGATTTCTAATTATAAATAACATATACATAACATATACATATACATAACATAATGTAATATTATTTAAACATGCATTTACTAAGCACTTTATTAGGAACACCTGTATATCTACTCACTGATGCAGTTGTCTAACCAGCCAATCATGTGGCAGCAGTGCAAATGCACATGGGAAAATTGGTTGCTAAACAACTTATGGATGTTCTCAATGATCATAACATAAGTTGTGGACAGTCTGATTTCCATCAGATACTTAATTTAAACAGCTCTTCTTAGAGTCTCAATTGATGTCTTGCACGAGAGACTAAGCCAGTTGGTTGGTATCTTATCCTACAGTTTTAGCAGCATTACAGTAACCTCTCAGAATCAACCAAACTTCTGTCATGCGGTGTACCTCAAGGTATAGTTATAGGTCCAGTGTTATTTGTTTTGTCTATTAATCCCAGAGGGAAATTGCTTAAAGAGGAAGCATAAAGTTCTTTGAATCTTGTGCAGATAAGTCAATATTATGACATTTCCTACCACCTCTATGCAGCTGATATTCAATTATACACTAACTAACCACAATATTGCAACACAAAACATTATGCCCAGTATTGTGTAACCAGGACATTGGCAACAGATCTTTTAGATGCTGTGGATTGCAGGATGGGCTCTCTGTGGATTGGACTTGTTTGTCCAGTGCTTCCCAAGGGTGCTCAGTTAGATTGAGATTTAGGGAGTTTGGAGGCTGTTCTGTACCCTATATCGTGGCCAGTATTGGCTTTTTAAGTGAGTTGTGCCGCTTTGGCTTTTGTGTGGGATCAGACCAAACAGGCTACCTTTGCTACCCACGGGCCTAAATGATGCTTGGCTGTCCAAGATCCCGTCACTAGTTTAGTGGCGTATAATTGATAATGTTAATTTGAAATGGTGCTGGTCTTAAAAAACAGTTACAGATATCTGTTCACTACAAGCTTTCAGGTCTTTGATGTTAATTTTTTCCCCCTCATGTAAAGGGTACTTTTCTGTTTGTGAATATTCTTATTGTGAAGCAGTCTGTGGCACTTAGTTCTTGAAAGGTGGTATGTAAATAAATGTAAATGGGGAAACATTTCACCTGTGATTTTGACCATGGAATGAACAGTTCTGTAGCTGGAAATGTGATAAGAGAGGAGAACTGTGAATGAACAGACTGGTTTGAGCTGATAAAAGGGCAACAGTAACTCAGATAATCACTCTGTACACTTGTGAAGAGCGTAAAAAGCATCTCATCCACACCAAAATGAATCTTAGGGCTGGGAAAAAATAGCCTGATCTAAAGGAATCTGGTTCCAGGACCCCCAAGCACATACCAAAATCTGTGGATGCTAAAGACTTCATTTGTGTGGATTAACAAAGCACTCAGCCTGGGGAAACTTCAAGTTTTGCCTTCAGAAAATTTTGGAGCTTTTTCCTAAATATTTTTTATCTATGACTGGTTGAATTCACATATGCAGAACTTTTAGCGGCTGTATCACCTCACACAATCACCTACACACATCTTACACACAAATCTAGTGATTATGCCAGGTAATAGAATTTAGTATCACTCAAGGGGAAAGGAAAGCATTAAATCAACCTAACACTACTATATATTATACAGTTGACTTACATCATTGTAAACCACTAGGCTACTAGGAAATAGAAACATTTTGGTCATAAATGAATTAAATAACGTAACACTAATTCTCTCTTTTTTTTTTTACATGACAAAAACTGAATAGTCTCGCTTTTTCAGGAGCCATAAGAACCTGAACAAAGTAACTTGGACCTGGTTAACCATTTAAATACCTACTTTGTCTTTACATCAAGTACAGTACTGTGCAAAGGATCTCAGAACCCCATGTTCCTTTACATTATATTATAATAAAAAGATTAATAGGCTGCAAAGTATCTCTAGATAGAATTTAAAAATTGGTTATTTATGTAACAGCCTCAGTAGCAACCTCATTTCCCCTCTTGTCCAGTACAAAAATCAATGAACTGATCTGCTTTTTTTCCACGCTTGAATGATTCATAGGTCACTGTGTGACTTAAAAAATAAAAATCAAGTGCAGAAAAATGAGGCAAAAACAAGAGCCAAAAAATTCCTCCAGGTTGAGATGGAAATCCTCTACCCTCCGTCAACAACAGGCTGGCTGGAAGACGTGATGATGTTTTTTAAAACTAGACAAAGTTAAATATACTCTGAAGGCCTCAGTAAATAAGTTTTACTTAAAATGGAAACCCATTCTGACATACTTCAGGGATCTGAGGGAATTACCTTGTAGATAATTTGGCATGTGGTCACTTTGTGTATTAATGCATACAGATGTTATTTCTTTCGCCCTTTTCTTTTCTCTGTGATGATATTATATATTTATTGAGTTCCTTCAATAAAAAAAGTATATTAAAAAAATTATTATAAATTTCCTCCAGGAAGCCAGGATAACTATTCCTCGAAACTACTTAAAATAGTAGCAAGTCTGGCTCTTTGGAAGCAAAATATGAAGAAATTAGAGGTGCTTTTTGAGGTTCATGAATCATGAACGATTGGGTGCTCACAGCAGTGTGTGACTCACCTTGGGTCGATCTCCTAGGAAGCCACTGCAGTTGGGTGCACCACAACGACAAACAGTCTTCTCATTTCCGAGACAATCCAGATTATAATTAAAAGTCAACTCTGTGCCTAGAAATTTAAACAAATAAAACAACAAACTAGATGACTTCAAGCAAACACCACAAAAAAAAAAAAAAAAAAAAAAAAAAAAAAAAAATCACTGCTTTTCAGAAAGCCCCATTTTAAACGCATGACATTATACATGTCTGGCACTGTTAGAAATTAATCATGAATTAGTTCCCTAAGGTAATCAGAGACTGAACAGGATGGTAAAAGAAGGAAAAATTATGATAAATGTCCAGGCTAGTTAATTCCTTTGGTTGTCATGTTTTTAAATGAACTGTTAAACATCATTTTCATAACATGAGCTGTTTGAAGAACCACAATCTCTCTACAGTGTCTACATTCTTGATAAACATTGCAGAAGGATGATAAACACTTGAGGGTGGGATAACAAATATAATGACATTTTGTGACAATCAGGAAACCAGTGTTCTGTAGAGTGAATTGCACTACTTAAAACACTTGTAATTTTATTTATTTTTTTAATCCATACATGTTTGTGTATGGATCTCTGCATGACTGCCTAGTGTGAAAACACCCTAAACTGCACTTATTACGAATTATCCTTTTTATATAATATTTTTTTTACTAATTTCCATGAAATTAAAGTTGGACTTTCCTTTAAGTTGTCACTCATCTGTATATTTTCTGCGCCAACATGACACTGCATTTACTGCGATAAATGATGGCTGGTGTGCTTGGTGCTCTTCTCTGAACTGACCTGCTGGAATGTCGCACACAGCGAACAGGCCTACACGCGTATCTCCATTCACAGTCCACTTCTGAGTCTCACAGTTGGGCTGGCAGCTATGGTTCATGAACCGGGAGTAGTTCCCTTTAGGGCCTGCATCAATGATCCGGTCCTACATAAACAAATGGCATTAGGATATATGACAGAGAACATTGGTGTAAGCAGTTACTTTGACATAAAATACCCATAAAATAAATCGAGTCATGATTAGATTTTTGTATGCAGACATTTCTTATGCCTTTTATAAGGCATTATTTATTATTCTTTCTTATGCCTTTTGATCTTGTGCTTAAAATCTTGACCAATTTCCATAAGTCAATAGTCCCTAAGATACACCACAACTCCCACAATAACAATAGAAACTTGATAGTGCTTAAGCAATCCAGCTGAACACCACAATCATTACACCAACATTTCCAGCATCCTCTATTCTCACCATGTCATAACACAAAGACACTATTTAAGACAAACTATTTAAAATGTAAAACAGCGGAGTCATATGTGATCATCCTAATTTGCATTTATAAATTGAGAATATTTCTGAAAAATCATTCCTCAAACTAATCATTTCAATACTTTGCACTGTAGTATTTATTACTGTAGGGCCACAGCATGCGGAACTGTGACACTCCCAATTAAACACTCTTCCTGTAGCTCCACTGCACGCTGTCCAGCCACGGCAGACTGCACGGGTTCAGCAGGAGCAGAAACTTTGAGTAAACAAGGAATTATGCTGATGAATCTTCAGCTAAAACTAATCACAACAGACTTCGTTTCATCTCTACTCATTTTGACTCTACGTTTTTTATAAGATAGAAGTTGTGGCTTTAGGCTGTTTGATAATATATTACATGCTTTTTAAAGTAATAAAAGACTTGAGTGTTAATAACTGCTTTTAAAAGGAAGATAAATATTTAACAATATGCACATTTCTTATCCCAATTCTGTTTCATGTCATAAAATGTACGTGGGTCTTGGGATACATTACCTTGTCAATGGTGAGCATGTAGAAATGTGTGATGTCATTTTCCTGAGCATATTTGATCCTGGCTCTGCACTCCTCCTCATCAATTAGCTCACCCACATACTCATTGACAAACTCTCCCTTATTTGCACACACACAACAGTCAGCAATATTAAAACACAGACCATAGACAAACAGATCTTTTACATAAACAACCTACATTTTTTTTTAATTACTCCACATCAGTGTTAGTTCTCACTTTTTTGATGTCTCGGAGAGAAATGAGACCCCAGCCCTTCCCGGCCGTGCGGATGATCTTGGTCTCGGGGTAGAGGCGCTTGGTGAAATCCTGGTTCATGCAGCGGTCTGCAGCTGGACACACCTGAGGGTGACACTCGTACAATAGCATGCGATTCAGACACTCCGATTCAAAACTGCATGGCCGCTCGTCACTTGGCTTACAGTTGCATTTGGGGATCTCCGAGATGTCGGCTGTGTAAATCTGCACACGCCCAACTGGTTTGTTGACCTGCAGAACGGGTTGGCATTACTTTAACGATGATAAATTATATAGGCCAATAACACAGGACACATGAAAGGCATTAGATGCTGAACATTTAAAAATGATTTATCAAATGGTAGGATAACATCAAAGTAACGTTCACTGCTCATCAAGAAGCACCAACTTTATGATGTCTTGCATAGAAAGCTGGTACCTTAATATATTTGTATGGAGGAGGTTTCTTGTTCTTCTCCTGAGCTTCTTTAGCTTCCCTCTCCATTTTGATATGGTTAAACCGAGCCTCAGCTTCAACCACAGCTAAAGACATGAACAGGTAGTAAACAGGTGAAGACACATTGATATAAACGAGAGAGCCTTATGTTAAATGAGGAAAAAGCAAGAAACAGCTTTACCATTCTTAAAGACTTTCCCAATGCCAGTCTTCTGGTGTCTGCTCGCTCTGTCTCCCTCCATATAAGGGAACACCCGGCCCTGGTGGGTCCAGTAGTAATCTTTTGATCCAAAAAAGTAAACGGGGAATTCTCCAATCTCATGACGTAGATGTTGGATATTTGTAGGGATGTTCCTGGGGTGACGGATTTCTGCTGGCCACCATCTGTGTTTTAGAGTGGGTCAAAGACACGGGTCATAGTATCAGAATTATTCACTTACCATGAGACAGAATCTAACATTCACTATGATGTACTGTACAGTATGTCCAAGAAATTTATATATTTTTAT
>JAOVVA010000041.1:11857933-11876103 GCA_028565275.1 Leiocassis micropogon
GTGTGTGTGTGTGTGTACATATAGTACCAGTCAAAATATGGACACAAGTTTGGAATTATTTTATACATTCTAAAACAATCATGGATTTTTTTATTTTTTTTTTACAACTATGAAATAACATATGGAATTAGGTAATTATGTAACAACAACAACAGTCAGTTGTTATTTTAAGACAAAGCAAGACCTAAACTTACTTCTACTGTAGAGAAGTTCATTTAGAGTTACCAGCCTCAAAAGTCACCAATTTAACAGCAGTTTAAATTGGCGTTATATCAGATTAGAGCCGTTATAAAGGCTTTACAGTTCATAAGCAGTAGACACACCTCAATATCAGCTGTTCAAGGGAGATTATTTCATATTTTGGATGACTTGTAGAAATGGTCAGGAAAGACCATTGAATAATAAGATGTGTCCAAACTTGACGGGTATTATACATATTGCATAAGTACATATTTTGTGTGTGTGTGTGTGTACGCGCACACAGTGGTACCACAGCATATGAATGCTCCACCTCACAAATTTTCTCCTTAAGGACTCAAATTTTACAAGCAGTTTGCCTCGTCATACGAAGCATTTTCAGCATACGAGCAAACTGTTGCGGATTAGTTCGGGCGCCATCCAAAATGTGTTTGAGTCAGTGGAAAGACAAGGGACACGAGTTTACATTTATTTTTCTGGAGGAGGTTCTTTGCATTTTGAGCAAGATTTAGTGAAGACAGCACCATGGGTCCAAAGAATGTTACCCAGTACAGTAGCAAGAAGAAAAGGGAACCACTTTCAATTTCGCTTTTTTAATGAAGCAATGAGGTTTAATGTCTTTTAATTTTCAATTGTTTTAATTATAGTGTTGGAAATTGGTAATATTTTTTGGGCGGCTAGAACAGATTATATGCATTTACATTATTTCCAATGGGAAACACGTTTCGCAATATAAAATTTTGCCTTAAGAACTCGCCTCTTAAAATTGTTGCTGAGGTACCACTGTATACTGTGTGCGCGCGCGTGTGCGTGCGTGAGATAGTGAGTGAGTGAGAAAGAGTGAGAGAGAAAATGCATATTCTCACACACATACATATATAAGCATAAGTGATAAGGATCTCACCATTGGAGCAGATGAAACACCAGCTGACATTGACATGTGTATGATGTCTGTAGCCCTTCTTAGGGTTGAAGTGGTTTGTACATAACATAGTAGTAGGATTCAGCATCTCACTTCCAGCTGCTATGCACAGGTCACCAGTGTGGTACGCCACTGGGCAGCGCAGGCAGCGGATCATTTTCCCTAAAACATACATATAAAATTTTTATTCCGTCTCAAAATAAACTGCTACACATGCCCTGTGGCAGTCAAATGCCTGAATATACATGAGCATACCTTTGGTGGCTTTTGCTGTGCCACGGCCACTGCAGTGACAACTGAGGCAAACGTGGAGCGGGCAGCGGAATCCTCGGTTATCGAATACAGTCAAAGCACTTAACCGCAGGCATGCCTCATGGTAGAACCGACCACAGTGTAGGACACTGCAACGTTTCACCTCCCCTTCAGACTTCTTACAAGTAAAACACGCATGGACTCCTGAGACCAAAATGTAAAAGAAGAAAAAAGGCTTTTTGGCAGGGGAACAGGGTGGGGCACTCTTCAATCCAGCTGGTTCTTTTAAAGAATTTTATTTATGGAAAGTGAATCTGACTTCCATGTACACTTGCCAGTTAATGCTAATGAACATCAGATTGTATAATTTTAAATCAATAATTGACTAAAAGTACCAAATGTTTCCTGTTTTTATCCAACTGTTTTTCACTGACCATTTAAGATATTTCATTATAGGATTATAACAATTAAGCACAAGTGGCGTCACACACTCCAGCTTCCCTTGAGATACTGCACCAGTCAAAAGTTTGGACACACCTTCTCCTTCCGTGTTTTTTCCTTATTTTCATTGTCGACATTGTACATTAATACTGAAGACATCCTAAAACAACTATGAAAGAACATGCATGGAATTATGTAGTAAATAAAAATAAGTGTTAAACAACAGAATATGTTTTATATTTTAGATTGTCCAAAGTAGCTACATTTAGTGTTAACATTCTCTCAGTCAGCCTCAAGAGGTAGTCATCACCTGAAATTAGTCAATTTGTGACATTTATTGCCTTCTTAATATGCTTCTTTCAAGGTCAGTCAATCCAAAAAAACATGGATTGCCATAGTCGCCAAAACCATCAAATGCTACGATAAAACTGGCTCTCATGAGGACCTTTCCAAAAAAGCAAAGACCAGGAGCTACCTCTGCTGCAGAGAATGAGTTTATTAGAATGATCAGCCTCAGAAACTGCCGATGTACGGCATCTCACATTAGAACCCACATAATCGCTTCTCGGAGTTCAAGCGGCAAACATATTTCAACTCCACTGTTCAGAGGAGACTGTATGAGTCAGGCCTTCATGGTCGAACTGAGGCAAAGAAACCATTTGAGTGGAGAAAGAAATGGATATTAGATCAGTTGAACACTGTCCTTTGGTGCAAATCTGAGATTTTTGGTTCTAGCTGCTGTGTCTTTGTTAGATGTAGGTAGACATTTCCTGAATGTGTGGTTCCCACGGTGAGGCATGGAGGAGTAGGTGTGATGTGGGGCGCTTTGCTGGTGACACTGTTGGTGACTTAGTCAAAATTCAGGGCACATCCCATCCCATCCTGTTTGCATTAGTGGAACCATAATTTGTTTTCCAACAGAAAAATGACTCAAACACAACTCTAGGTTTTGTAAGAGCTATTTGTCCAAGAAAGAGAATGATGAAGTGCTCCAACAGATGACCTGGCCTCCATGATCATCCAATCTAAATCCAGTTAAGATGGTTTGGGACAGGTTAGAGCGGAGAGAGTGAAGAAAAAGAAGTCAACAAGTACTCAACACTTCTGGGAACTCCTTCAAGATGGTTGGAAAACCATTCCAGGTGACTACCTCATGAGGCTGACAGAGAGAATGCCAAGAGTGTGCAAAGAAAAACCCAAAATATAAAGCATTATGGGTTATTTAAGGTTTTTATTGACTACATAATTCCATATTTATTCTGTCAATTTCAATGACTTCAGTATTAATTTACAATGTTGGAAACATTCAAAATAAAATAAATAAATAAATAAATCATTATATAAGAAGTTATGTCCAAACTTTTTTGACTGGTACTATATATTAACAGCCATATTAAACCCTTCTGCCTTATACTGTGTAGGTCTCCTCTGTACCACAAAAACAGCCCTGACCTGTCAAGACAGAATACTGAAGGTATACGTATATGTATCCACACACACACACACACACACACACACACACACACACACATATCCACTTACAGATTTCAATAAGGGCGTTCAAGAAACAAATTTTCATGCCATTTTATAAAACAATTGTCCAAAGGGCCACTGAAGCAATGAACAATGCATCAAAATGAATCAGCTGTGTTTTCTGGGCTAAGTTATATCAAATTAATATGTGTCCAAAGTGATTACCAAGAGAGGTGCAACACCAAATCATGTCATCACGAATATAACACTTTTGAAACAAAAAGATGTGGGCTACACCCTAAATGATAAGAACAGAATTCAATAAGTCTAAAAATTGTACGCAACGATAAATACTAACAATATGGCTAAGGCTGGGTATTATTTAAGAACTTTCTATACATGAAACGATACTTTCACTTACTGTTTCCTGAACAATACTTTTTTCAATTGCAATTTTGTAAGATAATTTTTAAAAAAGGAAACCACAGTTCACATTACGAGTTTGTCTTCAGTCTTATTTTTCAGCTCCTTAACATGGTAACAGACTCGTTTCATAAAACAAATAATAAAAATACAAAGGCCTTTACCACAATGTAGGTGTCTGTTTTAACTATTCAACTTTGTTTAAGCACAATGCCATTTTACACCTACTCATTAATGAAAACATTTTTGAGAGCACCTTTGTGACTGTTAGGAACATAGAAAAGTCTCTTCTTTACCTGTGCGGCAGGCAGTACAGAACACCTTTTCTGATGGTTGATCCAGACCTATACACTGCAGGTGGTACGAACCATAGCACTGTCCATCACATGTCACCAGGTCCTCACTTGTCTTCTCACAAATCTGAACACACAAAACTTATCAAAAACATTCTAACACAGACCAATACAATATAGCCACTAGACACCAACACATGTACACTAACCTGACACACACTCTCTTTTTTATTATTGACTGTACGCTCTGCCTTCCTTGTAGCATGAGTGTCATCAGTAGGAGAATCCGGTCTCTCCTGGTACAAAGTCTGCATCACATTGGATATGATGTTTGGTTAAACTGCTCTAAAAAGAGTGTACGTCTTAAAAAATTTTTTGGGGGATTTTATTTATTTTGCTATGATACCTTTTTTTTTGCCCGAGTGTGATATAATCAAAAATCTGGTTTTACAGAGAAAAGAAACATCTGTCGAACGATACCTGGGTTGATGAGCCGTGCTTCTTGGATGAAACCGATAGCGGCTGATCGCTAGGCTCAATCTTCCTAACCCATCTGCCCTTGTATTTAGTCCCCACTGACACAAAAATAGTAAAACAGCAACTTTACTTCAGAAACATAATACACATGACTCATAATACACAATGACTAAAAGATCAAACAGACAAGTAGCCATTTCTCCCAATTACCCGAGACTGGTGCCTTGAGCTTCTTTCTTTTCTCAGTGACTGCAGATTTTTGTTTCTTTTTCCCTTGTATGGTGATACATGGCTCAGGTGTCTTTGCCTTTAAAAGGAATTGGGGGACAGAACAAAAAAACAAAACAGGATATCAAAATACGAAATAAAACATAACTATGTCTATCTGAGGGAACATGCAGCATGACCTCAAGTATGTTGGTCCAGAGAGGACAATCTAAAACTTGTCCACAGATCAATCAAACAATCAAACTGCCAATCAAACAATCCTTCTAATAGGGATAGAAATCATCAGTGACCACTAAATATTTTAAAATTAAAATTCTTTAAGTATCACAGTTATATAAATATCCCCATTCAATATTTGTTTCCAATTTTGTTACAATTTTAACACCTTGGATCTTTAATATACTAATAAACATGTCATAACACAAACCTTAGCTTTATTCACTAGCTTCACAACTGAAATGTGAAACATGAGTAACTGACACAACTGAAACATGAGTAATTAAAGGTTGCCCATTCATTATATTAGCTTTCTCACTTAAAACCACGAGCAGAATTTAAACAATACAAATTACTTAAAATTCAAGAGTTTAACATTTAACCTAAAATGAAATTAAACAAAAAGCTCATTTTTTTACTGAGCAGCTCGTCATAAGCATTAATTATTATTTCTAAACAAACTTAGCAAAAAATTTACTCTAACCACATGGGATGCCAGTGTGCGAGTAGTTTTGAGTGTACCACCTGTAGAAGAAACAGTGACATTTTGCTGACTCAAATGGCCCCAAAGTATTGAGCACGTGTTGAGCAGTTGTGAGCATGTGGGTGGGTGCACACCGCTTCTAACGCGAACACACGCAGCTTCCAAGCGTATTTCAAGACAAAAGATCACTCACAGTGTTTTGAGACTGATGCAAGAGTGTGTAATGAGTGTCAACACTAATTAACTCATACATTTTGGGGGAAAATACCAATTGGAAGCTTTTAATGACAACAATAAAAACGTAATGCCATAAAAATGCATTTCCACTCATCAGAAGCTTGCACACTTGGCACAGTATAGGTTATGATCAAGGATGATCAAGCATAACTGACCAAACTGAAAATCAATCAGTTCTGGTGACGGGCTGATCGACTGCTGCATCTGTATTATAAATGTGTGTTTAAAAAAAAAAAGTGATTCATAACTGACTCAAATTTTCTCTATAACTACCTTCTAATACTGTTTATTAACTAATTTATTAAGACGGGTACATCAACATTCCCTCACCACAATGTGCTGCAAATTTAGAGGGTATCTTAAATAAATCAAACCTTTAGCGTTTTACGCCATTTTGCACCATCCGCAAGCTTGGCCTTTTTCCTGGGTTGAGAGTCCTCCTCCGCATTGGGCTCTTCAAGTGCACGCTTTGAGGCCTTCTTCATAACTAAACACAGGATTTATTTATTACAGTTTTATTTTCCTGACACCTCAGCATTCCCAAAAATGTACAGAATGATATAAAAGTGTTGTTTCAATCAGGGCTGCACAACCACATAGTGATTATTTTAACACATTTCACGATTAAACTATTAATTGTAACCATTGTATTTAAATGGATTGATCAGAGCTAAGAGCAAATAATGGCACAAACCACCTTTATCAAATTTTCGAAGTCTGTCCAAAAAATATCACTTCAAAAGTATTTTTTTAAATAATTAAAAACATAAAAGGGTACCTTTAAAGGCAGCATCTGCCTTTTCCGTTTTTAGTTTTTTCTTCATCTTGCTGACTTCAGCATCTTATAACAGAGAGAATATTTATCATTAATTCAACATTAAACCTGTGCAAACCAAGGTAGAGAAGATATGGCAGATCTCACACTCTTACCCAAAACCACTGGCTTTAGTAATTCTGTGTTTAGACTTCCAGCAATAATAGCTGATGCCTTAATTTTCTTCCTTTTCAGGGAGTTTGGAGCAGCTGGAAACTTCTGTTTAAGTTTTCCCTGTTTCTTCTGGGATGCTTTCAGCTGAGGGTCAATTTCAGCAAACAGGACATCCTACACAAACATATTCATATGAACTTTGTCTGAACACAGAGGATAACTCTGGTAATAACTGAATATGAAAAAAAGGAATGCAAAACCTGTTTCAGTGATGACTCTTTTCTGAATATTCCAGATTTATTCATTTTCATCCTATTATTCTCTACTTTATCTGCAGCAATGGACGTATCCTAACACAAAAGTAGAATTTTCAGATGGAAATTTGAAATGAGTAAATCAGGACTAGACCAGACTCATAACTTTACTCACCTGGACAACAGTGTCAATATGAGGAAGAACTACAACAGGAATAACTTTCTTTCTCTTTTTGAAAAGAGCATTCTGCTCCTTGAGGCTCCATTGCCCCCTGCTGTCTGGGGCTTTAGGTGCTTTAGTAGCAAGGGGCATTTTCCTTGCTGAAGTGCTGCTGTTGTTGGTAAGGGGGAGAGTAGGTTGGAAAGGGTTGCTCAATGTCTGTACGGTGATGGGGCTGGACTGAGTGGAGTCTGGAGGAGTGAGGCTAGCTGTATCTGGAAGTTCTTTTTGACTCTGCTGTTGTTTCTGTTTGCACTGAAGTTCTTGCAGCATTTGAGAGTTGAAACGCGGCTGGTTGCCCTCATATGTGAAGCTGAACTTGGCTAGGCGCTCCTCTACTGTTAAAGCTACTGCTTCTGTGGCCTGGGAGATGCCTGTATCCCATGGTATCCGCACCTTACGTGGAATTGACAGCTATAGAAAAGACAACATGCAGGAAAAAATAGCTCATCGGTTCTCAGTGCATTTCTGCTTCTATAGTATGTTTTAATGCATTTTTCACACATTATATAAATAATGTTTAGTTAGAAGGTTGTGAGTGAACAGTATCAGTACCTTCTTGCCACCAGGGTGAACAGAGGACTTTTTATTTCCATGGCACAATGTGTCATATTGCTCTTTCTCAGAGAATATGACCAAGTTCTTCCCAGCAACATATCCTCTCTCTGCTGTGTCGCTAAAATACTGTATATGGTACAATAATCCTCTGCAATTGTCTGATATTGAAGAGAAACATGTTAACAACAGCATCAAATGAAAATCCCAATACTGCTATAATTAGATGACCACTCTGTCTCTGAATCTTACCCTTTTGCCTGAAGTGAAGGTTGAACTCTGGGTCTGTAGTGATCATGCACGGCCACCATGGGTATCCATACACTTTAGCCCAGACAATATCTCCTGCAGAAAACTGCACATGCGGTTGCTCCTCTGGTAGCGATGTCTCAACATCACCCTCGTTCTGAACACCAGTTTCCTCATCGGCAGGTGACATAGGCTATGAAAAATAATCATTCAGTACTTGTGTTCACTCTATATTGTATATTGCTCTGACAGAAACTGTTATAGGTAGTGGGCCAATAATGCATAATTCTTGACATGTAATTTTCCAATATATTACAATTTAATTGCAAAATTCAAACTACTATACATAAAGTTTTTTCCTTCAACTCTACAAGTAAAACAAAGATAGTAAACAAGAAAGAAAGTGTGTACACTTGAATTAAAGCCATACCATGCCATTTGACGTTACACAGGTAGGTACCTCAATGACCGTGTCATCACTGGGTTCAGAGATCAGGACATCCGAGTCAGGGGCAAGGTCATATGACTCACTGGGCTCGTCACATGGTTCTATGATGATGTGAGTGAAAGGTGACCTCTCAGAGCCATTAACAACAGGGTCGATGGGGTGCCGTCTGCTTGGTGGCACTTTTTTCACTGCACCCCTCAACTTGCCTCCTTCGTTTGCAGCATTTGCAGGAGCCAGCATGCCTTCTGATAAGACTAAAGCTGCATTTGCTTCTTCTGTGCCATCTTCTCCATAGCTAGCTTCATACCTGCTTGATGGTGAGGATTTTCCGTTGGGCAAATGTTTGGTTATTTTAAATGTGAGCTCAGGGGAGGAGTCAGGCTTCCTTTGCGGGCTACCATTCGGAGATACAGACTCTACCGTTTTAAGAAGGGGCGAACCAGGTGGGGACGGGCAGAACTTTGACAGTGTCTCCTGATCACCGTTAAAGAATCGAGACGTCAAATCCTTCAGATGTTCGTGAGTGTGGTTATGGTTACCAATCTTCTGCAAAACGCCATCATGTGGTGTGGCTGCTAGCTGAGTAGCAGCCTTATCCATCAGAAGAGCAGGATCTGTGCTTCCATCCCCCCGTCCTTTACATCCACATGGTGAATCAGATAACTGTTTCATACTGGTCGGAGTCTTTGGCTCAGGCATTGCAGGTAGAGATCCTCCCTTACCGTCCATTGATGCCACTCAGGGATCTGTTGTAAAACAAATATTAAGATTCAATTAGAGAACAGTGTTTTTTTTTTTTTTGTTTTTTTTGCATATCCCACTTAGGAAGCTATGAGAGTGGTGGCTCAGGCGGCTAAGGCTCCAAGTTGCTGATTTGAGGATCTGGGTTCAAGCCCCGCCGTTCATGGGTTGCCACAACTTATACTATCGGTCACTTCATGAAGTGCCAGTCCGAAGCCCAGTTAGAAAAACGGGAGGGTTGCGTCAGACGGGCATCCTGCTTAAAACCTGTGCCGAGTTGTGTGCGGATCGGATGGTCCACTGTCACTGTGGCGACGTCTTGATGGGAGCAGCCGAAAGAAAGTTTGATCCCAGTTAGGAAGCTGGGGTCAAAGTGCAGGGTACAGCAACCCTGAAGCAGATAGAGTTATGGACTCAACAGTGGTGGTGCTGGGGCTTGAACCCCGACCGTCCAAACAGCAACCGTTTGAGCCATTAACAATAATTTCAACTAGGCTCAGTTCTTTTAAAAATCAGCTCTTCCATCTGAGCATTAAATGACGAAAAGAAACATGCCCGTCATTTAAAGACTTATAAAAGTCAGATTTATATCCCTTTACTGAAAATTGCCTGTTTTGCATGAACTTACCAGCCTCTAATACGTCATATCATGTTATATTAAGAAGAAGAAAAAAGAAAAAAATAATTACACCACAAGCAAAGCCACTGTGATGGCTCACCAAACTCAGTGTAAATCCCAATGTTACCCAACAGCTGATGATGAAACGCTGAGAGCTGCTGCCTGCGCTGCATACAGAGGAGAGGAGGAGAAAAGCTCCTCACAGCTGCACCTGCAGCATGATAGATAAAACTGCCTGAGCAGAAGAAAAACCTGCATTATACCGAGATACGATTAGATTGGGGTGTACTTCCTAGCGTGTGCAGACAACACTGTGAGCAGAACACGATCACTGTCTCCGAGTGTCCATGTTCAATGAAGAGGGGACTTGGTGGGTAAAGATGGCCTCCCTGCCTCTTCAGGGAGTCGGGACACGGCTGGTTTGGTCCTGACCAAGTGTGAGCTAGTTTACTGAGACGTAATGGGACGTGTGTGTGTTGGATCATGAGAACATAAAGAGCGAACCAAACAGGTTGTAAGATGTAATATTAAACCTTATTAAAACACAGAAGAGACGCGATGGGAGGACTTTCACCGTCGGATCAGATTTCTCCCAACAGCTGCTTGTGTAACTTAGACCTTAACTTGGTCTTAAAATTTTAGGAAATAATAATAATTTAAAAAAACGTTACATTACATAAACTTTAATGTACGACAGCGTGGGATTAAAACTGCAGTGATTGTTGGGAATGGTCAGCGTCTCGGAGCTCCGCTTCATGGAGAGACCTATTGATATTAATAGCCTTCGGGGACAAAAACGAATGCACTGTCCATAAAAGACCAGTTTAATGCAAATACACGCCTCAGAAAGCTCTGCAGTCTTCACACACACACACACACACACACACTCAGCGGGATTAAATCCTGCCTGGTGTTTTCATTTACACATTACCGAGCTGCCTGGCTAAGCGTTAACGCGGTAATGCTGACAAACAATAACACAGAAAACACGTTAGCCGTGCGGCTAAAAATGATTTAAAATAGCTAACAACTCGGGAGGAGGCTAGCCAACTAGTTATAACAAAAAAACAACATATGACATATTATCGACACGGCAGGGAAAACGTGTAATTTCAGAAAGAATAGCAAAAACCGCGAGTACTGAGATGCGGTGTGAATGTCAAATCTGACTCATACATCGAGGCAGCTAATGCTAATATGACTGACAAACCAGGTTAGGATGCTAGTTAGCTTCCTAGCTTTTACACACTCCAGCTGCTCATTGACACGCCAGCAGACGGGCTACATTCTGCACAAACACACCGCTTAAACGCTACAGCAACGTGAAACAGCCCAAACGACATTACCATGTATTTTCAGCTTAAATACGCGGTTTGAAGCATCGCGTTACTCCGACCTTCTATTCATTCGAGTTGAAGCTTTGCGGGGAAACTCGCCCCAATCAGCGCGAAAAATACTCACTTCCGATTGGCTGACGGCTGCCGCTCCGTTCACCCGGCCTTTTCAAATGTGTTCCGCTCTCCCTCGCAACAGAGCATCTTCAGAAAGCGAGGCGAAAATATCCGCGCAACATTAACGAGTTTATAGCGCAAGCGAAATGGACAAGCTTCCGAGGTTACTTGTTTGTGTTTATTCGGAGAAAAAACTAGCTCGATAAGATAAACAGGCCGCCAACTGAAGTGAGCAAACTAGAGGGCATCCTCACCGAGTGACGTCAAAGGAAAGAAGGCGGGACGGGCGACCAGGTTGCCAGATTTACGGGTACCCGCAAAAGTGCACAAATGTTCATTCCAGCGTATTGTATTGTTCCGAATAAATACCATGACGTTTTCTGTTTATTTTTTTGACGCGCTATTATGGAAATAATAAAGTATAATCAGACTGCAACACAACTCGCCTATCTATAAAATACTCAGGAACAAGTGCTGTACCTCTGAAAGAACAGTGCACACAGCGAATAAACTTCGGAATAACCGAAAATCATAATGAATGTGAATTATGTAGCCCATTTACTAAACTTTTTAACTAAAGAAGGTTTTTAAAAACGTTTTGGTGGGTTAATTTGCTTAAAATATTAAAACGTAAAACGAAACATGTCTGGCAACCAAAAAATAAGCGCGCCAGAAAATCTCTCCAATGGCATTCCTCCCGGAGACCGTTTCTATGGAAGCCCATTTCCGCCATTTAAAAAATAAAGCCGTGTATATGAAAGCGAGTAACATACATACATTGCTTCTTTTTTTACGGTGTTAAAGCCTGTCCTAAATAATGACAATGTACCTGTATTAATGAGCAACGCCCTCAAACGGCAGTAAAATTATGAGTAGCCTATGTGTTTTTATTTTTATTTTTTATTTTTTTGGCCTACTCTATATACACCAGTCGAGAGGAATGTAAAATAAATTCCCTGATTTGTTTTGGGGAAATCAGGCTGAAAAGTTAAAATAGTTTGGTTTTAATATTTGCCAGAGGCACGTGCTCCGTGTGTGTGTGTGTGTGTGTGTGTGGTACAGTTCCTTGTGAACTCTCCCTCACTGTCACTGTTTACTTTATGAAGTGTTGCGCGTGTTTTACAGAACAGCGAGGGAGAACCCTGAACAGCCTTTGTTAATGTGCATTATATGAAACAGTCCAGATAAAACAACGAGAACGAGGGGGGTTTCAATCCGATTAAATTCCACGCCTGTTAACAGACACAGGCGGTTTAATATCGAGCTGCAGCAGCCTCGGAGTCGCCGTGCACGATAATGCGCATGCGCATGAAGGTGCTACCATGAGAGAGTGAGAACACTGGTGAAGCAGACTGAGACGATTAGATTTACATTTACCCCGTAAACACACACGCACGCACACACACAGATATAAAACAGGGCCAGATTTTGAGGAGTGTGTGTAGGCTAACGTTACATTTCACAACGTCTCTTAGTCACACTGTTTTGTGTGTGTGTGTGTGTGAGACAGCTTACCTAGACTCACACCAGCTGCCACAAAGCTGTAATGCTGATTAATAATGTATTCTGCTTGTTTTAGGGCCCAAGCACCGTGACATCATAGTGTGCGAAAGGATTTTTTGTTATTCTAAGGTTTTTTTCTTTCAGAATCCAGGGCTTTTTTGAGGTCTTAACATGCTCAAAATCTGTGAAAAACTGCCCAGAGGTTGGAATCTGCTGCGATTATTCACAGGAGATTTTGCTGCATAGCTTGATACACACTTATACACTTACTCATACGTATACATGTGAAACCTGGTACACATTTATAGCTCATTGAGTTGAACAACTTTCACTATGCATGTCATGGGCTCTACTCAACAGGAAGTCAGTTATTGCAGGTTGTTTGCAAAACGCATCCAATGAAATTTGATATCCTCCTCCTAGGGGATTTATACTATACTACTCCACCAGGCCAACCAGGCCAATGTGATCTCATGACACTGAGGATGCAAAATTATGATTTTTTTTTTTAAATAACTTAAATATTTCAACCGTGGAAAGGCCTTTAACTTATGGTGAAATGTGGCTAATAACTTCCCTAGTCATATATAATTATATAGTTATATATGATGTCATAATGGTATTTCACCTTTAAATGCATGTGCCACTGTGCTCACTGTCTCTGTGGTTCACCTGGGTGGGCGCACCATGTACAGTTCGTATTAATTAACATAGAGTTTAAATAAGACAGTCGTTTGAAAGTTATCAATCATGTCATATTTACACACTGCATAAATTTGCCTAAATAAATCTTCAGCAATACTTTCAGGTTCGTGCAGTGCCACAAGTTTAAAAAAATATAACTTCTATATATCTGCACTGTATTTAACAGCCATAACATTATGACATTATGATATCTGAAGTGAATAACACTAACTATTACCAACTATACACAAGTAAACTGGTAAACTGGTCAGCAGCCCAAAGCTCATTTATGCCTGAGGGAAGCAAAGTCTAGCCTGTCTGGTCAGATCCCACAAAAAAGCCAATGCTGGCTATAATAGAACGGTATCAGGACACTCCAGTCCTGCCATGTCTGGGACTTAGCAGGCAAACAGTTCAAGGCTGCTGACCTGGCCTCCAAATTCCCCAGAGGTCAGTCAAACTAAGCAAGCAACTCAGTAATTAAAAAAATCTAACATTGAGCCAGTTTTACTGGTAAGTCATACCTGCCCATCCCATAACACTGCCGCCACCATGTTTGGTTTGACAGATAATGTGGTATGTTTTGGATCATGAGGTGTCCCTTTCCTTCCCCACACTGTTTTTCATCATTCTGGTACAGATTTTTTTTTCTATAGCAAACACTAATCTGGTCCTTCTCTTAGTGTGTATTATCATTTACATCCACATGGTGAATCAGATAACTGTTTTATACTGGTCGGAGTCTTTGTCTTTTGATTATAGACATTGATAATAATATATCTACCTTCTCCACAGTGTTATTGACTTGGCTAGATGTTGTGAATGGGATTTATTGTGTTCACCAAGAAACAAACATTTTTCAAACATCCATTCTAGTTGCTTTCTGTGGCCTTTGAAGCCTTTTGGTGTTGCTGATCTTACCATTGCATTCCTTCTTTGTAAGAATGCACCAAATTGTTGACCACTCACAAATTTTCTGCTACATTTCTGAAAGATCTCTTCTGTTTGGCTTAATGATGGCCTCATTACATGACAGTTCCACTTAACCCAATTCCAGTCACTTCGAATATGCTTAGTGGTCTATGGATTGACTGTGTTCACATACTGTGAAGAGTTCAGGGTAATTAAAGTGTTAACCTACTAGTACTAGTAACCGCTCAAACTGACTTTGAGGAATATGCTATAAAAGTGGAATTTTATTCGTTACTAAATGGTATTTTAAAATCTATTACTGTTATCAATTAAAAGGTTTTTTTTTTTAGATCACAGGTCATCTCTCTATTTCTCTTTTATTTTATAATTATATTTTTTATTGGTGATAATGCCAGTGGTGTCCATTCAATGTATGTGACCCCTGTGGTATGTTAACATTCTGTATACTTTTTTTTGCAGAAACAACCTGTCATTTATCAGACACTTATCAACACAATATCTGTTTTCACTTTAGGAAAGGTAATCAAATTTCTCTTACTAAAAAATAATGACAGTTTCTGTAATAAAAACTGCAGTTATACTGCAGTTTTTGTGAAGTACAATGCAGCTGGAATGCAGATGCACTGAAATATGATTCTGTAACTAGGTAGTTATTCAACAGCTCATGTCAGTGTTTCTCAGTTGCCTAGCAATAGTTCTCTCAAAAATAGTTATTAAAGGTAAAGTATTGCATAGTAGAGCTAATAGAGAATAAACAATGTGTTTTTCATTTACTTATATATTAATAAATATCTTATTGAAGAAAGTTGCAAGTCATACATTCTTTAGTGAAGTAGCTGATTTTCAAAAAGGACGAAGAAAGCCTGTATTTCCACAGCTGTTAACTCTGAGCTAGATGTATTGCAATATTAGTATTGCAGTAGGATTGCAGTATTGACGCAGTCGTATTGTAGCATCACTGCAGGAGTATTGTAGCTTTACTCCGGTAGTATTGTAGTATCACTGCAGGAGTATTGTAGCTTTACTCCAGTAGTATTGTAGTATCACTGCAGGAGTATTGTAGCTTTACTCCAGTAGTATTGTAGCATCACTGCAGGAGTATTGTAGCTTTACTCCAGTAGTATTGTAGTATCACTGCAGGAGTATTGCAGCATCACCTCAGTAGTATTGTAGAATTACTGCAGTAAAATTGTAGAATTACTGTAGTAGTATTGATGTATTACTGTAGACATATTGTAGTATTACTCTAGTAGTATTGTATGTCGTATTACTGCAGTATTAATGCAGTATTAAAGTGAAGATAAATTCATGTCCAAACCACTGCATTTCCTGAATATGTAGTGCATGTGTCCAAAAAGTGCAGTTTGACATTTGACAAATGCAGTTATTTTTGTAAGGGTTACTAAACAAGCTGTAAACTAAAAGTCAACAAATTTGTCAACAAGCTGGAAGCTTTTAACTTAGGAGTTAACAGGGTATATTAACCAGCTATTACATAGTCTCAAACAAAGTCTCAAACACAGGTCTGAAGAGGAGACGGGTTTTGACCTTTTTCTTATGTTTAAGAGCAGAGAAACCACTTAAATCATCTGTTCTTTAGCAACGGGACGGGTTTCTGAGGAAAACTTAAGCTTCTGGCACTGAGAAGGCCTCATTCGGGGCGACTCATAACGACGCCCCCTGTCGGTCGATCCGAAGATCCGTCACAGGAAGACCCGAGAGCACATGAAGGCCACTCAGTCGGCGTTTTGCAAGATCATCGCCTGAATAACCGCTGATAGAGAGACCAAGGGCATGGGACGAGAATCTGGGACTTTAGTGGGTTAGAAATTTCGTAAACCGCTGAAAAGCCTCACAGCAGCACCGGATCGACGGATTAACAACATACAGCTTTTCCACAACTCGGATTACGATGGCGTTAATTTTGTTTTCGAGATCTCGGACTCCGTTGATGAAATCATCCAGATCGTTAAAGAACGAGTTCAGGAAAGGTAATAATGCGGATTTCTGTGACTTTTTACGTGTATACGTGGTAAGTTACTTAATATGGATAAAATAACCAATCCCTTTAGCCGACAAACTAGCATTGTCATCCCGAATGCTCGGCAGAGTAAAGAGACGGCTCGGCTGTCGGCGTGTGTGTGTGTTAAAGGAAACACGCCAGTAAACCAGTCAGGTTTAACAGTTAACTGAAACATATTATGCTGCCAGTCAGGATTTACTGACATATATGTCCTTTTAGGTTCATTAATAACATGCCAGGTCTGGTGTACAACGACATAATCATGTTACTAACGTAGCTAACTAGCTAACGTCACGAGCTTCTAATAATACACATAAAACAGATGACTTAGCTAAAGGCTAGCTGTATAGCATTAACGTTTAACGTTAATTCAAACACAAATTCTAGCCGTCTGTGTATGTGTGTGTGTGTGTGAGTGAATGTGTTAAGAAGCTGCTGATAAAACGCTTGTTTCTGTGACAACACCGGTAAAGGCACGTGTGTGTTTTAGCTCTTTAGGCTGTACAGCTCATTTCCAGAAAGTGTTGCTGAAACACACTGAGCTCCCGAGCCGCCCTTTATGGTGTCGTTTCCACACATTTACAGTGCAGTCCATGGCTCTCTGGATCTCTCTGAGCTTGCTGTCACACACACACGCCTTTGTGTAGAGAGCAGTGTCAGTGGCTGTAAATGATGAGAATGAAGGAAACCTTTTCTCAGTCATGCTAATCACTTCTAGGGGAGCCGCCACGCCTGAGCTGCTGCTTCCAGGTTATTTAAGGACAAAGTCCACCCTGCAGCCCTGACACTGTAATAACCTTCCTCTCTAACCTCTTATACTACACCCATTTGTTCCACTTTCATCATCCTAGGCATACTCTTAGCTAATGCACCTTACCACTGTGTGTGGTATTTAGGCCTGGGACCCGCATCGATATGCCTGTGTACTGGTTTTAGGGATGGGAATCACAGAGGAGCACGTTCTTGGGACCCATGGTGCTAAATCTGACAAACAACTGAAATTACGTGTGACCAGCCTGGTCGCTTGTATGCCGAAAATGCTTTGCATGACGAGGCAAATTTATTGCAAAAGGTTCTTAGGTCGAAAATGACCCCATGCCAAGCTACCGCTGTAGCCCGACTAAATTTGACATTTTTCTCGATTTTGTTCTGAACAAATTTCGCGAATAATTTGCTCGTTTTACATGTGTGCTGCTTGCCAAGGTGTGAACAGTTTAGAGCACCACTTCTAGGATTATAGAGGAGCTACAATATATTACCTCCTGCCATGCAAACATTTATTCATCTTCTATACCGCATATCTTAAGCCATAACTGAAGACTATCCCAGGAGACTTTGGGCAAAAGGCAGGGCACACATTGGACAGGGTCCCCTTCCACACTAGGGGCAATTTGGAAACACCATTTAACTTAGTCTGCATGTCTTTGAACCTTTGAGAAACCCGAGTACCCGGAGGAAACTCAAACAAATGCTAACTTCATGCACACATACCCAAGGCGAGCTTCGAACCCTATATTACTTTATGCCAGTGGTTATTGCTGTCAGAGAAGTTATGCTGCAAAAGGCCCAAACCTCTGGTAGCCTACAGGCACACATAGATACACACACACAAAAACACACAGTCATCCACCTCTGTAAATTTGGAATTTGGAAATGCCAGTCTTTGTTTTTTGTTGGTGGTTTTTGCAAATCTGTGGAGACACAGTGGTGGTACAGAGAAGCAACTTGGTTCTGCTAGCTCAGTGGTTCTCAAACATTTTCTGTCATTCCCCATTTAAGGGGGTAGGCGCATTTTCAAGCCCCACTTGTCAACAAAATGATAACGAAATCGCCCAAGTTTCCTATTTATTGAAATATCAATTTCTAAACCAATAAGATCAAATAACACCAAGTTCAAAACAGATAAAATACACGTGCA
>JAOVVA010000041.1:11876203-11903628 GCA_028565275.1 Leiocassis micropogon
CGTGTGATTGTTTAGTTTCGAGTGTCCGATCTTTATTGTCAATAAAGAAAAGCATGAATTAGAATAGGTACTTTCCTGTTATTTTCCACTAATTCCCTCCCGTTCATTGCACTTTGAGAACCACGGTGCTAGCTAGTGTTAGTGAGACGACACCACATTTTTTGACACTATTAACAGTAAAGGTGAGCATTTGAGTGAGTACAGATCATGAGGTTGGAGAACTGGAATGACTAGAACGGACTAAAGTACAGCTGCCTCTTCAGGTAGAGATGGCCTAAATTTTACATAGGCCCATAGGCAGCCAAATGGCTTTGTGGTCATAATATAACTACAGTGTAAACCACCAATCACCATAAGTGCTGTTCACTTATGACCAAACTGATTAGGGTGGAACATGAAGTCAGTGTGAGCGAAGGTAGGGTAAAATGAAGGGTTCGAAGCCTTTACAGGAAGCCAGTGTAGATGGGTGTAACTTTGTGGAGACAATGGATTCTAGGTTACCATTGACAAATTTGACTTTTTCTGGTATTTGTAAGGTAAATAGTGGCACATGTTTAATATAGCCTTTTAAGCAACATGACCACTTTTTCTGTTATACTGAATGTGATTCATGTGCATCATTGGTGGCAGGGTTAAGCAGTTGTTTCTTATGCTGGTTTATTACGTATAAGATAATAATGGCTGTCCTTACTCTCAGATTAGTGTGAATGATTTTCCTTGTATAAGATTTAGTTTATTAATTCAGAAAGAATTTCATGCCATCACCCTAGAGGCTTTGAGAAGTTTACTGTTAACTGGACTAAACAAATTAACTAAAAAAAATGAATGAACCAAAAAAAAAAGAGTAATGTGACAGTAAATACAATGCGAAATGCATAATACATAATTCAATATTGCACAAAAATATATTTTTTTTCAATGAAGGTCTTATAGATTAACACAGGAGAGATTAAATGTACAATTGCTTTTACTACTTTTGTCTGCAGTAAAAATTCGAAATGCTATAGATTTTGTTATTTTGAGGCCTTACAAATGTGTGAGTAATTCGTAAGTAATAACAATGATATTAGTGTAGCTAAATTCTTACATTAGGTATCTTTAGAGACAGGTGTCAATTAAATCTAAATACTATGATATAGTTCATATGCAAGGTGCATAAATTTAAACCAGGACTTTCGATTGTGCAGTATAAAAGGACACAGTTATGAGAGTAAAAACACCCTTTATTTCTTTATATAATCCCTTGCTTCACGAATGCACTTATCCTAGCGTTTCACTATTGCTTGAATACCAGCAAGGTAGCAAGGTTTCTCAGTACTTGCTGCTACATGTCTTCCAGATAAAATACAACTCGGATCATACATTTTACCATCCCTGAAATTCATTTTGTAATACAAATAAGCTCTTGCCCCCTGCAAGGAAATGCATTTCACTTGTGGAAATGCATTTTTTTTTAGCCAATCAGAACAGAGACTGCCTTCAACGAGGTCATACTAAGTGGGAAATTTGAACATGTTCAATCACATGTATGGAAAAAGAAATAGAAAAAGATAAAAATAGGAGGGAATGTTTTTTTTCTCATAATTTGTCTGTACACACACACAGAATAGCATGATATGCTGGATGCCCTTCCTTACGCCACCCACACTGGAACACAATTCTGATTGGTTGTGTGTGGATGCAACAGTCAGTCAAATCAATGAGAGTTTTTCTGGAAAGTGACACAGATGCTTTATGAGACAGTATATTTTGTCAGATTTACCGTATATGAACTACATAACAAACAGATCAGGTAAAAATATATAAATGACCAAGTATAGCTTTGCCTTATACACTATATTTTAGCTAACCACCTAAAACTATCAAGTCCTCTCTAAGAAGGACAAGTTGTTCATCAGAAGGATCAGAGGAAAATGTCCCTATTGGTTCGAGGAATCTTGAATCTCAGAATACACAAAACATCAAACCTTGAGGTGGATGTGCTAAAATAGCAGAAGACCACATCAGGTTTCACTCCTGTCATTTAAGAACAGGAGTCTATCATGGTCACAGACGCACTCAAACTGGACATTAGCACAACCCCGCATAACATTTTAATCCATTATATAAAACAAAACATCCTATATTAAGCATTTTTATCCTTGATCATTAGGCATGTTAATGTAATTATCTACCTCATGACTGGTTTTGGTCAGAGAAATCAGGGATGTTAGGAAACATTTAATTCTCTCTTTAAGGTTAATGTGTTTCATTCAGAAGGTTAAAACTACAGCTTTAAACACAATTTGTGATTGCAGTATTAGGTCAAGGATTTCAACCACAGTGAAATAAAATTCTCCAGAGGGAAAGTGAAACTGTCTTGCTTATTTAGCTGACACTTAAAAATGTATCCCAATGGTGATGAAATCAAAAGAAGTGATGAATGGAGATGCTTGATGAAAACACTATTTGAATATTCATGTGTATTTCTTCTCTAAACTGTTGCTGTAAAATTGAAAACACACAGCTGTATAGTAGTGATGGGAAGTTTGAATCATTTTAGTGACTCGGTTCTTTGAATCTTGTTCATCAAAATGAACAAATCTTTTTTGAGTCATTTAGTTCATTTCGTTCTTTTGATCAGAAATAAAATAAAATGTTGCATTTTCAATAAAAAAGACCCCCAATACATCTACATACACAAATTTTGACTATAGTTCCAGTAATTTAAATATTACAATGCAGCTAAGGATATATTATAATAAACAGAATGAGCAGCTCACCTCTCATATCTTTCAATCTGACTCATTCGTTCTTTGGAATCTATTGCACCGCATAGCATCTATGGGAGTCACGTGACAAAGGAACGAACAACTCGGGACTTGAAGATTCGTTGAGAACCGTTCAATTCTGTTTCCTGTGTACTGCACTGCATACCGTCTATGGGAGTCACGTGACAAAAGAACGAACAACTCAGGACCGAAAAGTCTCAAAAGTAACTACTCATTTCTGTTTCTTGTATAACACATACGGAGGTCTTGCGATGTTTTGCGCATGCGCGCCCAATAGAAAATGAACGAATCACTCTCAGAGACTACTCGTTCATCTGAGTCATGTTAAAGATTCGTTCAAAAAGAACGAATTGTTCATGAACGACCCATCACTACTGTATAGGATGTCTTTGCGTGCAGTAGCATTAAGATTCCCCTTTACCTGGAACTATTATGGGATTGAACCCAAACCTGTTTCAACATGAAAATGCCCCTATGTACGAAGCAATTTCCAGGAAAACATGATGTGTCAAGGTCGGAGTTGAAAAACTTGAATGGCCTGAACGGGTCTCTTAACTTAAGCTCGCTTAACACCTTCTGGATTAGAATGCTGACTTTACCCCAGACCTCCTCACCTGATCTCACTGATGCTCTTGTAGTCCCCACAGCCACGCTCCAAAGTCTAGTGGAAAGCCTTCCCAGAAGAGTGGACCTTATTATAAATGCACATTAAAGGCCTACATCTGGAACAGGGTGTTCAGAAAGCAAAAATAGATGTGATAGTCAGGGGTTCGCAAACGTTTAGCAGTGTAGAGTATTTGAGATGAGCTGAATGGCTAATGCACCTGGGAAGTGTCCTGCCGCCGAAGAGGAAAAGGCTGCAAGGAGGTTCATGGCCCTTGTTCCCAGCCGGGGAAAGCCACCCAGCCGCTGGACATCAGAGAGGACTACTGTCTGTGGCCGCAGAGAGAACTGGGAGGGGCCGGTCCGGCCATCACAGAGAGGAGAGTCAGCATGAGCGGATTTTCCTAAATAAATTACCCTTTTCCCTGTAAGACCTCGCCTCGTGTCCGTGCTTTATGGTGCCACTCGTGCAACATGGGTCAAACCCGTTACAATTTGTTTTGTTCTTTTAAAATAAGATTTTTCTTTTTTGCTAAGACAACGGGTTTTATGAGGCACAATAACATAAACAGAAGTTTATAAATGTAATCACTCATTAAAAAATAATAATCCTGAATAAAATATACAGGACTGTGCAAACGTCTTGAGCTATTAAACCCTGCTGAATTCTGACCCCTGCAATGGGTTAGCTATCCAGAAACATGAGTTTAATTTTTGTAGAGTCTTTCACAGTTGCCCAGGTCATGCATTTGTTAGATGCTCCATTATTTTCACCAGTAACCAGGTTTACTGAGAGATTAGATTCAGCGGTTTTTAATGGGACAGAATTAAAAAAACATACGGTTATACTTGGTTCTCTGCCGACTCATCAGTAAGACAGTAAATATTTATTTCTTTTTGGGATTTATTTCATAAGAAATAGAAGAGATGTTCTTGTGCAATGACTGTGTCCCAGTATAAAACCAACTTCGTAACACTGTAGAACAGCTTGTGAGCAGCAGGGCTGCTGTGTTTAAGTGCTCAAACAAATTTCGCTTTGGGCCTTTTTCCTGCTGCCTTCTTTTCAAGTCTAGTCTCTGAGAAATCATGAAAGTGCAACCCTCTCTACTTTTTTCTTGTGATTTATTTGAATGTTTCCTGCATTTCATATTACAAAGTCAGTCAGTTTCTTTCCCACTATGTCACAGGCATGTCACTGCTGTCAGCGTTAAGTGTTTAAAAAGACAGATTTATATTAGCCAGATCAAACAGACATTCACATACAGTAGTATAAGTGTTGATTATTTTCAAATGCATGTATAAGTACCGTTTTTGACACCTTAGGACCAGGGTACTTTTTAAGTACCAGTTTGCAGTGGAACTTGACACAGTTAGTTAAATATCCGCAAATGACCTGGATTTCTTGGTATAAGCAGAATTACCGCATACCTTATTCTATCCTGTGCTCAAAGCTATAGATGAAAGTTCATTAGACTACATCTGACAAGAAGTCAGCAGACATTCTGCTCGAGGCAAGTCAGTGCTAAGCCCAGTAATGCTAGAGCATGTGTGTGAATGTATTGTACTGTGCAAAAGGTCTAAGGCCTACTAATTATTTTAAAATGCTGTTTAAGAGGTTTGTTCTGTATACAGTTGCGGTCAGAAATTTACATATACTCATCATGAAGGTAAGTGTGATGGCAGTGTTGGGCATTCATTTATTTCTTTGTACATCATACATCCTAACAGAAGTCCCTGAGGATCTGATGGACAAGTTTTAATTTATTTTGGGTTTACTGAAATCAACATAGGATCAAAATTATATATGCATATATATGCAGATTATTAATCCAATATTGCTGAAAGTACCATAATGTATTATAATTTGCCATGTCGAAGCCATCTTTACTTCCTGTTAGGGGTCTTGATTGATCTCAGCTAGTAACTTCTCTGTGCCAACATAAAAAGGGATGTTTGTCAGCACTCGTTGAACTGAGCAACACAAGTCCAAGGAGCTCAGTGCAGATATGAGAAAGAGGATGTTAGATTTACACACATTTATACAGATTCACGAAAAGGATTTACACAGGACTGTCTCTTGGAGCTATTTCTAAACATGTTCGTTTGAGTTATTAATTAGATGCCTTGACCCTGTTCATTACCACTGTAATGTTTGAATTATTGGAAATTAATTAATTTATTATTAGTGGTATTAATTTAATAGTGTAGTTTCCCTCAGTGCCAATATTCCCACAAGATTTCAATATTTTACTTTTATGCTATAACTACATGAGTTGATGTATTCATGCTGAAACTAATTCTAATCTAGTAATTATAAGCTTAAATTAAGTTTAGTATAAGCACTCACATTTTCATGAGAAACATAATACTCTTCTGTAAACTATATATGTTCCATTCCTAAATCTTCTTTTTTTTTTTACAGTTTTTATTTATTATATTTAAACTCCTAAACACTTATTACTTATTATTATCAGTATTTAACATTACTTATGTAAAAGAATGTGACACAAATATCCAGGTTCATAAAAAATTCAGCTGGATAGAAAAATCTTATTGCTGTCTGAATGTGATTGTCACTGAGGAGACGTCTAAAAAAATATTAGACGTCTGCCCGCTAGGCCTGCGCACCAAACCGCTTCACTACCAGCGAGTATCGAAAAATGCCTCGTCATTCAGTACCAAATTTCGATAGCTAAGGAGTTATTAATCAGTGTCAGTGTGCCAGAAAAAAACTGCAGCATGCTGATTACAACCCTCAGTGATGGGGCTCACGTCTGTGTGTGTGTGTGTGTGTGTGTGTGTGTGTGTGTGTGTTGTATTCGGAGAGACTTGACTACGAGGTATGTCGCACAGTATAGTAGTCTCATCCATGACTTTATCAGAGTGTGATGCAATACAAAAAGGACATCGGCGTCCAGACATATATAACACGACGAAATTCAAGAGACACCTGAATGTGTGTGAGATTCATTTAAGAGCAGAAACTTGCTCCGGGTTCAGCTGGTACAGCAGCCATCTAGTAGTGTAAGTGCTCTCAATTCGATTATTGCTTTTATACATTTTATTTATTAATATAATAGTTTTTGCATGAATGTGCTGAAATGAAGGGTTCAGTTAGCAGCAAAAGAAAGTGAAAGTGAGTGTTGTTAACATGGAAGGTGGTGAAAGTAAGTGGCAACGTCTTGGTCTTTTCCATTTATTCATTGGCTGATATTCTGTGAGCCAAAGAAGCAAGTTCCCATTGCTTTCTCTTTGTGTGAATTTACACACCAGTGTAAGGAGACTTCGAGTTGTGGTAAATGAGTTTAGTTAATTTTTTTAACTGCTGTTAGTGGGAAAATGCCAGATTGCTGAAACATGCATATAATGCATACATAAATAGGTTTATATTTTTATGCATGAAACAGCTCTGAGTGTGTAAAGTGTTTTTGTATACAGTAATGTGTTTGTCTTTTTGTTAAGACGGATGTTACAAAATTGATATTGAAAAAGAGTACAGTTTAAGTCATCGATATCAGTACCGCCATTTAATATTTTGGAATGATACTGAATTCTACCACCCTTTGAACTAATCCAATCCGAAGAGGGCAAAAGTCTACAAACGAATTGTGAGACGATCCCCAATATGACATTCTTATCATTTTAATTCATACACATTCACATTGCATACAAACTTAAATAATTCTTTTGATTGTGTAAAGCTGCTTTGCACCAATGTCAATTGTTAAAATCGCTATACAAATAAAATTTAATTGAATTGAATTGAATTGAACATGATGAGAACAACCCCCAGCTGATTCCCTTATAAAACTGCAGAAGTATACATTAAAGTATACATCATAGTTTTAAAGGCAACAAAAGGTCCACTGTTTACTGTACAAAAAATACATTTCCAAAGATAGAAATATAACGTTTTTCACAATAATCATTTTATTATGTATGTCTAAAGGCTGGTGGCATTTTGGTACTTTTTAGGCGATTGAAAGTCAGGCAAAAGGACTACTGTAGTTTCACCTCTACCTTAATCAAACAAAGGCTCACCTTTGCCCAGGACATTAACCAATCTCCAGGAAACACTTAGCAGGTTAAGATTTCCAGTGATCTTAATGGTACAGGAAATTCCTTGACCCTTATTGTTGTTCCTGCCCTGATTTTACTCATCTTTTCCTTGTGTTTGCTAGTTGGCTCGAGGCCTGTCTGAAAACATCTCTCCCAGTGCCAAACCCTTTTATATATTTTAATTGTCTTTGTACACTTTCATGCCAGTGTTAGGTTTTATTCTAATGTAGGACTGTCTACTTTACCTGCTAAGCTTGAATCTTATTTATTAACATACATATTATTAATATATTATGCCCACTATAGTGTAGGTTCCCCTTGTGCCACCAAAACAGCTCTGGCCCCTCAGGGCATGACTCTGTGGGTATGGTGTGGTATCTGCCACCAGGATGTTAACAGCAGATCTTTTATGTGCTGTAAGTTGCAGGGTCATGCCTTCGTGGATCAAACTTTATGTCCTAGCATTTGTCCCATGAACTTTGACCTCTTTGCCTGCCTGGGCACTTGTGATGGGAAGTTTGAATCATTTTAGTGACTCGGTTCTTTTAATCTTGTTCATCAAAGTGAACAAATCTTTTTTTGAGTCATTTAGTTCATTTTGTTGTTTTGATCAGAAATAAAATAAAATGTTACATTTTCAATAAACAGATCTCCAATATGCCTACATACATAAACTTTGGCTATTCCAGTAATGAAAATATTACAATGCAGCTAAGGAGATATTATGATAAACAGAATGAGTAGTTCACCTCTCATATCTTCTAGTCTGAGTCGTTCGTTCTTTTAAATCTATTGCACTGCATAGTGTCTATGGGAGTCACGTGACAAAAGAACGAATGATTCAGACCAAAAAGACTCGAAGGTAACTACTCATTTTTGTTACTTGTGCATATGCGATGATTTGCGCATGCGTGCCCAGTAGAAAGTGAACGAATCACTCTCCGAGACTACTTGTTCTTCTGAGTCATGTTAAAGACTTCAAAAAGAACGAATTGTTCATGAACGACCCATCACTACTGGGCACCACACGGCAAACTGTGATGTAATGAGTTAGGGATGGAAATCACCAGGGACCTCCTGATATTATATTATTATGATACAAAGGTGCCGATTCTGTAAGCATCATGATTTTATTAATATTCCAGTTCGATATTAATCTTTCTTCAGACTTTGTTACAATTCTAAACAAACTTAGAAAACCATTTGCCCCTGCCACACAGCTGCCTGTCAATGTGTGAATAATTTAGAGAGGATTGTAGAGAAATGGCAACATTTTACCACCTTGAATGTGGCAAAAAAATAAAATAATAATTTGGGGTCAGTGTGGTCATAATTGCATTACCACATAAAATCGCGAAACATAACTGTTTTATGCACTGTTGCAACATCTACCTACATTAGGATGTTTTCCATGTTGAAGTTACGTTAAGTTAAGTATGTGAGTAAATTGGGGTAGATACATGTTTCTACAGTTCCATAAATTAGACACAGAGTCACTTCTATGCCTGAAAAAGCCATTTTATAAAGTAACTAACAGATTATCATTACGAAGACTGTTTAGTAACTAAATTCTTCATTGTGAGATCAGAGGTCTTTATAAAGTTTATGTAAAGTACTTGTTTTTTTTCCCCTCTTAGGAAAGCTGAAAGAAGTAGCCTGCTTCAGTTGTACTGCACTCCGCTTGTCTGGAAACAGGTATGCAGAGCTCACGGCACAGAGGAATACACAGTTTGCATTTAATTATTTGCCTTTTTTGTTATTACTTTTATTAACTAGCTTTATGCAATTGCTCATCTCGGTTAAAGAGTTCCCGGTTAAAGAACAATTAAATAAATGGACATTTGTGTCTGTGAGTCCTTCATGTTCATTAAGAAGCTTTTTGTTAAAAAAATTATCTTAATTCTTCCTGAAAAAGATTCAATGATATTTGAGGTGAGTTTTTGTGTGTGTCTCTCTCTGTATTAGTCCTGAGATTCTCCGAGGCAGTTTGGCAGCTCAGACGTTCTCTCGTGTGTTGTATCCTGACCGTTCTTACGTGCGTCAGAGCTCATTGACCGGTTCATCTCGTCTTTGCTGTGCCGTCCTGATCCCCAAGCCTGCTGTGCTATGCCACACCAATGCTGTCTCTGATTGGACAGTTGCACAGTGGACCACTCCAGTACGGTGGGTTCACACTTCAAGCTGTCTTAATGACGAGTCCAAAGTGGAACGCTCGCTGCGTTCGTTAAAAGACCGAAATAAAAAGCTAGAGGAGGGAGGACCAATTTACAGTCCTGCTGTAGACGCGGAGCCAGTGCGGCGAACACTAGGGCAACGTGTGATCGATGAGGTGAAGCACTATTACCACGGGTTCCGACTTCTGTGGATGGACACGGCCATCACCGGACGCATGCTGTGGAGAGTGCTGAACGGACACATCCTGTCACGAAGAGAGAGGAGACAGGTACAAACACAGATACAAATACACTGTTAACCAGACAAGACTATATGGCAGTAATATTGAGGGAGTGCATGGAAATTTTGCTCCCTGGCAGCTTTGGGTCCAGTTTTTATAACATCATAAAATTTAATGCACAAAGTGTAAGTGAATTCCAGGCGTTTCTACTACATTTATTTTGCCCATATGGAAAATGCATATATGCGTATGTTCTGGATTGAATTATATCTGATTAACGGTGACAGCTCTGTTCAGTTCCAGGTCCTTATAGCTATTCATAACCTTTTATAATCTAAAAGATAAACTTAGTTATGGTCATGTATTTTATTCGATTATTTATTTATTTATTCGTTTATTCATTTATTTATTATGGTGACCGAGAAGCCAAAACAAAATAACAAAACCGAAAGCAATAACAAATTTAAAAAACAAAATAACAAAATGAAATCAAGATAACAAAACTGAAAACAAAATAACAAATTCAAAAACAAAATAACAAATTAAAAAACTAAATAACAACACCAAAAACAAAACAACAAAACCGAAAACAATATAACAAATCTGAAAACACAACGACGTATCCAGATACAAAATACCAAAGGAGAAAACACAACGACAATTCAGTCAAACCGGAAAAAGTAGGTATAGTTTGCGAATGAAATTCTTATCGCTGATTGGATGAGACATCTGTCACTCAATTGTCCAATCAGCGGTAAGAATCAACACGCCTATGTGTGGTTTGCGAATAAAATTCTTATAGCGGTAAGAATGTAATTCGCAAACCACACCTACCTTTTTTGGCTTGTTGATTCTTACTGCTGATTGGACAAGACATCTGTCACTCAAAATATACAGGCAGTACTGCAGCCACATGGACCTTTAGATGTATTTTCATTTAAGGATTCATTTCAGTATTTTAGGATTATACAGCACTTTGGTCAACTAAGGTGTGTTAAATGTGCTTTAAAAATCATTATGACTTCACTTAATAGTACTTCTTGTATGTCTTGAGTGACAGATGTCTCATCCAATCAGCGACAAGAATTTATTTTGCGATCCTTTCCGGTTTGAGTGAATCGTTGTTGTGTTGTTGTGTTTTCTGATTTGTTGTATTGTATTCGGTTTTGTTATTTTGTTTTCATTTTGTTATTTAGTTTTTGAATTTGTTATTTTGTTTTGCACTTCTCAGCCACCGTAATTTATTTTATTGAAAAGAGATACAAATGTGCATGGGTATTCGAACACCCGGTTAATGGTTTGACCCGCCTTATTCAAATACATTTACAGTATTTAGCATATACACGATTTAAAGCAACTGACGTAAATGCATTAAAGTCAGGTTTTTTAATTAGTTGTAGAGGTTTAGTGTTCATTTGAGTTTTATTGAAGAGGTGACGCTTCTGTCTTTGTATGATGACAGTCGGCAAGTCAGGAGTTGACACAAACTCAGGATGTTCATTCTACCACCTTGGTTTCAGTACAGGGACCAACCTGGATGAACTTCTTTCTTGAGTTTGGAGCCATAAGTCTGGAGTTTTGAAGGGATCTCATGTCACTTCAACCCATGTTTGTGAGACTAATGAAACATGATTTCGAGCGAGGGTTACTGCCGGGAGGTAGAACAAACATCCGTGTGCTTAAACCTGACATACAGTGCAGCAACAGGAAGCCAGTGGATCAAATACAAACCATGCAGCTAGAATTTGGATCAATTGTAGGTGTCAGAGGCTGATTAGAGATAAAAAAGAATCAGGACTGCTGATAGACTGGATGATCTAACAGCATGCAGCTTCTCAGTGAGAGCTCATGGCCAGTTTCTTTGGATGTATGCCCACACAGCATGACTCAGTTGCTGCATGATATTTTACACCGGCCTCTGTTCTCGCCTGGAGCAATCATTCTTTTCAGTAATACAAACCTGCGCTGTTACTACGATCATATAAAGTTAATTCAGTTAATTAATTGAGTTAACATCTTTTCTACTAACAAATACATTATATGGCCAAAAGTACATGGACACTCGACCAATCAAACCTATATGTGCTTGTTGTACATCCTGTTCCAGATTTAGTCCTCTGTGTACAGTTAGTACGTTGTGTAAGGCTTTGTAGATTTAGGAGCATGGCTGTGGATATTTAGGAAGAAGCCATGTGGCATGTCAGCAATTTATAGATCTTTTGCCTCTGACAATTCTCTCAATGTCTGTCACTATGGTCATGCCCACGTCTGGATGGAAAAAGGGATGATACTTACTGGATGCCAATGCAAAACGACGGTTGTGTAACAGGGTACACTAACAGGCATGGCATGGATAATATAACCTTCTATCATATACCAAAACACATGGAAAGATGCCAAAGGTACCACATAATTATGTTGTGTTAAATGTGGCAGGTTCAGAGCCTAAATCCATAAACATCCCCAGAAGTGTAAAAGATTCATTAAGTTCAAAATTGAGGTGATTATGAGAACATTTCCATGGGTCTTGTTCGTTATAAATTTTCCTGCTGTGCACGCTGTCTGTGAAGTTAGTCACCCGGAGCATGAGTATAACGTAAGTAATCGGGGTCGAATTCCACAATCCTAGTGCTGTGCAAAAATGCATTCCAGAGTTCAATTGAAACTCATAACACGCTTCTGAAGTCTCACTGTGCCAAATCAAGTCTGTACCTTTCGAAGTAAAAAATTTAACTTCTTCTTTCTATCATCGGAAAAGTCTGATTGGATTTGGGCAGCCATTTACTTTTTGGCACAACACTGTGTTAAAAGTATTTTTCATTAAATACACCTTAAATTACGGTGTAATATTGAAGGATACCAACCTGATTTAGCTCAGACGGACTGACACTTTGGACACGTTGTCATTTTGGAACAGTTCTGGGTAAAAGGAAGTTGTAATGCTACATCTTACGGAGACCTGCAATACAATTATGTGCTGCCATCTTTGTGGCAGCTGTTTGGCCTAGGACCACAGATAGGTGTGATAGTCAAGTGTTCCCATTCTCTTTCCTTCTTCTTTTTTTTAAATAAGTAAGTAGCGTCAGTAGCTGTAGCCGTTAAAACAATGGGGCAGTTATAACATTCATGAAATTTTAACAGACCCCAGAGAGTGCACTGCTTTTAGTGTGGCAAGAATCTGAAATAATGAGCAGACATCCTGGAACCCTTTTGCAGTGCATGTAGTTTTATTACTAGTCATTACTAGTCACCTGTATTCAATTTGTCAAATATATACTGTATGTTGCTTCTGATGGAAGGAAAGCTTTACTGTAAAAGCTGTGAAGGAAAATGGAGCATTAAAATGATTATGGCTGCATTAAAAAAAGTATCTTACCTGTTTACTAGCTTTTTAATTGCATTATTTCACAAAAATGGCTGCATTATGTAGCCGGTGTACAATATTGTATTCTTTGCCACAATGCTAATTGATTCTTTTAAATGATCAATTGCATTATTGGAAACCAAGCACTTTGTGTGGAAACATGATCCTAAATTTTGTGCATTGAGAAATTGTTATAGGTATCTTTTTTTCAGGTTTCCTTTGATTTTATTGAGGTTGAATTAAATTGCAGGATCTTTCTTTACTTCATTCTTCCTCGTACTTGCTTGTTCGAAAGCATCCGTCAGATTTTCCGTGTCTCCATCTCTTGAGATTTGTTTCCTTCTTCTGATCTTCTTCATTCACCTCTCCTCCTGGATAAACAATGATGTCCGGAAAAGCTGTGGTGATGTGCTGTATTAAGTTGAATTGTGGGCGTGTGTGTCCTCTGATGGCCAGATGCCCAGTCTCCATGTTTTTATAATGCAACTTGATACCCCCTGGGGAGCCGCTGCCTTTCAGACAGAGGTAAAACAGAGGACAGCGGAGGCCATGCTGTAACAGAAGTCATCCCTGACATTAGCATTACATTAGCAGTTTTTCTGTTTCTCTTCCATACTAGCATGTGGAAAAACCACCAAACTGGTCTGTCCACATCACTGCTGTTTTCGATGCATTCCAAAGAGTTCCTTTAACACATTTTTTGTAGATGCCATGCAGTATAATCTCACTAGCATAATTCTAATGTCTGAGCGTCTCATCCTCTCAGACAGACACATGACTCAGTTACTGCCTGTGCTGCTCCATTTCCGGAAGATCTCTGCCCATTACAGACTGAAATAGACACACTGCCCTTTCGTTTTCCTGATCCCTGATTACAATCTACATAATAAAACATTTGCCTGGTTTGATTCCACCTTGTTTTGTTTCTGCACACAGCAACGCTGCCTTAAAAGCATACTTGAAGTCTAGTATCATGCCAGATTTGTTACATGGTTGGACAGATAGTCTTGTGAGTCTTAATCTTCATTTCTGTTGGATAAATCTTACATAATAAAGTTCCATCTTTAGATAACCATTTGGGCAAATTCCCAGCCTAGCCAGTCTTTGTTCTTGACAATCATGCTGTATGATTAGCGTGCGGCCTTCAAACTGTGACACCTTTACGACGTTACTTCTAATGAGCTTGATTTCTCACCACCTTATCAAAGGGCAAATACAAATTTGCACTGACTGGCTGCATGTTGCAGCAGAAATCGAGAGTTCTCAGACCTTCAACAGTTTTCCAGCCTTGAACAGATTAGGTTTATTGAGCCTGTGAACATTGTAGACTCAGCTTCTTGCTCTTGCCTGACCGGAGTGAACCCTGATGAGGTCTGCTGCTGTTCTTCTTGTGACATCTTGAGGGTTCTAAGCTGCTTTACTGTTCACTTTAGTGTAAAGAGAGTTTATTTGAGTTAATAGAAGCCTTCCTGTCAGCTCAAGAATTACTACATCATTCTGTCAATGATGAAAATGACTCTGACACACTCAAATCACCCCATCTGGCACCAAGAACCATCTGAAAGTTACTGAGATAGAAACCTTTTTCCTATTCCTATATGTCATTTGTACTTCAAACGAACTGTATCTGCATGATTTTATACATTGAGTTGGTGCCACGTTATTGGCTAAGTGATTGGTAGCCGGTTAGCTCAGTCTATTTAACAATGAAACATCAAAGACATGTACAGGACTTTTTCTTGATGCATAACCTAGGATTCGCCTTAAAAACATCTCAAGGGGCATTACTTACGTTTCGTAATGTTACGACCTGGAACGGAAATGCATTTCTTTAATCAGGAATTTTAATTATAAATCTACACGAAGTAGCTTATGATGATGAAGTGTGTGTAGGAGTGTGTGCGGTGGGGGTGTAATCAATATGAAAAACAAAAAAACACAATGTACAAAAGAGCTATCAAAATAGATGTAAGACCAACAAAGCTTTAGAAAAATACTAATCATCCTTTGATTATCTCTCTTGCTTTCGTAATTAAACCCTTAATTAAAAACTGTAAATGATGTGTAACTTCAAGCATAGGGTCTTAGTCAGAGATGCAACTAAGAGTCAAAGGATCATTAGGAAGAAGCTGACGAGTTTCCATGGCTCAGATGGGGGAAAATGAAGCCAATCTGAACGTGGATTTCAAATTCATATGAAATTCCGTTTGGAGTCTCAGCATATTATTGAACAAATCTGTACTAAATCATAAACTAATTATAAAGCTACAAGAATAAACAACACTTATTAAAAAGAATGTTTAACAAGATCGACGACGCAAAACTATTGGCCAACAAGATTTATTGTTTGTATTTTAAAATGTCAATAGTGTTGGTGTTCTAACAAACCATGAACTTCATCCCAGAGTTTAGATGCAATATGAGGGGAAAACTAATGAGAAATAAAAATGTGCATGTTGGGTAAAACAGGTTAGTTTTTGTAGCAGGCTTTTGGATGCCATGGAAAGTTTGCCTAATATAAGCCATTTGTTTTGTATCTTCACCAAAACTGTTAGAGTGGATTCAAAGGAATTGAAATGAGCAGAGTGTGGGCATTGAATGACTTGTTATAACCATCTTACACAATTAGTCCTCATACAATTCATGTGGGTCTATTGTGTATATATACAAGGAAAAAAAACAGATTAAATGCCTTTACACATTCTCTTAGCTTGATTTGGCATCCACTCAAGCTTCTTACCACCATTCCTCCTCTGTGTGTCTTTAATGCTTATTCGCATTCAGCCCAGAGGCTTTTGATGTCACTTCTTATCCTCTTTTTCTCCCCTCTTTTCTAAAGCACCAGAACCCATGCCTCTTTTTTTCCTTGTCCCCTTTTTTCCGTTTACCCCTCTGTGACAGAGGTAATATACATGTCAATAGAGGAAAGCACAAAGCTTCTTTTCATCCCTTTTGTCTTTGTTCCTATAGGACCACGGACATGCAGGTGGAGAGAGGGGAGAGGAACACTTAAAATTTACCCGCATGTTTTTAAGCCCCGTCCGCATTTTTATATTAAGTCAGATCGGTAGATTTTTAACAAGATTTTATTACTAGCATAAACAGCCTCTGCTAATTTACTGTTTTTTTTTTAATCAGTTCTAAAAAGAGAGCTAGCAAATCAAAGATGACTAAGGATGACAAAGAAGGAAGGAGCGAGAATGGGGGATGGGATGCGTGGAGAGAAATGGTGGAGGGTCAGAACTAAGATAGGCCTTAGTCATCTACATGTAATATGCCCCTCGGGTAATAGCCCACCCATAATTAATCAGGTTAATGTATTCTATAATAGGTTATGTATAAACCTTAATTACATTTTACAAATGACTATTAGGCACCAATAAAGAACTTTAGTGTAATGATAGTGTAATAGACAGGTAAGCAGGAATTACTACTCAACATGATGCCTACAAGAATTCACATTTTCACCGTCAGATCACGTGATACCTCAAGCTGCTTGTAATTCAGTAATGCGTTACAGATTAAAAAAACATCTTAGACTTCAAAGTGCAAAGTCTATGCAATTAAATATTTTTTGTCTTTTTCAGTTCCTAAGGACATGTGCAGACCTATTCCGGCTCCTGCCTTTTCTGGTTTTTATCATCGTTCCATTCATGGAGTTCCTGCTTCCTGTTGCTCTGAAGCTTTTCCCCAACATGCTGCCATCGACGTTTGAGACAAAGTCCAAGAAGGTGCCGTGAGCTTTCACCTCTGTTCTTCCTCTACAGCTACTGCTCTTAGTTTTGATTTATATGCTAGGCGCTAACATTTCCTATCTTTTCAGTTTGACGAGTATTTTTGTTAACGCAGAATTTGAGTATACTTTGAGGATTTTTTTTTTCAGTGAAAACGTTATGAACACTATTTTACATGCTGCAGGAAGAGAGACTGAAGACTGAGCTGAGAGTGAAGCTGGAGATGGCGAAGTTCTTACAGGACACAGTGGAGGAGATTGCACTGAGAAACAAAGCAGACAAAGGCAACGTGACTGAGGAGTTTTCTTCCTTCTTCCAGAAGGTGACACCACAATGCAGATCCCTCACTGATTAACACCAACCACAAAGCAACGTTGAAAACGCCAGTCATATTAAAAATGATCATACCACAATGAGCTCCAGAACAATCATTCGATTGGTTGAGCAACGTTCCAGGAGTACTTAATGTTCCTATAATCACGCTGGGACGTTTCACTCTGTCCCTCTGTTTTCCTACTTTCTGTTTCTAAATGGTTACTACAGAAGTTTTAGTGATAACATGGCAGATGAGACTTAGGAATTGAGCTCTTGACTTTAAATATGAACTCTTGTAAGATAAAGATTAAAAGGAAGAAGGTATGCCAATTTTACCAGAAACAACCTGTAGCTTAGATGTATAAATCAGTGTGATCAAGCTAGTGAGCTGACGTGCTATCCAATGAGCCTTGCTGCTTCAGGATCTATTCCCAGTAGCAGTGCAAAAACAAACCGAACATTTGGCAATATTGTGTCCAAAATGTCACTTATTTATCAAACTGTTGTATTAAAGCAAAATTGCCCTCGTAAGTGTGCTGTTATATTGAATATTGAATATTAACTGCACATTTACTAATGCAGTATTGATTCATTACAAGCCTGTGATGCACACCAATTGAAAAAGGGGAATCGGGTATTCAAATACTCTGTTTAAACTGTTTGAGGTGCTGTTCATATTACTACAGTATATGCCGTACTTCAACATGAGCTCACTATAATAAAAAAAATATTGGCAGTATTTTCATAAACTGGAAAATTGTTAGAGGTGTGCTTTGGGATTAAAGCATTTCATGTTGACAGAAGCAGGAGCACAGGGTGAAGTGGGGGAAAGAGAGATAATACGTTTCCATCAGGGTCCAGTACAACTACCTTAATATCAATTAGTGACTGGACTTAAATCACGTACATCTGGTTTGCAGTTTAAACACATTTTACACAAGAAACAACACTGCATTACCAGCATGCCAAAACTGCTCTACACTTCATCCAGTGTCTGCAATCATACACAACTATCAAAATGAAATATTAAAAAGCTTAAATTAATTTCAGCTTTTGCTGTTATGTTTTTTTTTATTCTGTTTATTATTTTCTGTAGTACGTCACACACCTTAAGGGGTGCTGCTGCTGCCAGAAAGAACATTTAACATGAAAATCATACATGATTACACCAATATATGTAATCACCCCCCTCTTAATACCAATAATAATAATTCTTTATTTTAATTAATGCTGAGCAATGCTAATTACTGTGATTAGTGTCAACCACAAATTGAGAATAAGCATTAATGCCACAACAATGATCACACGCTGATACTGATTACTCTAATTAATATTCCCACACTGATCATTCTTTTTTTTATGCTGATCACTAATAAAAATTATTATTATATTTGACTCCCAGAACACATTACAGAAATATAATCAAGTCTGTGCCATATCTAATCATTAGTCAGATCAAAGTTTCCAAAGAGTTTTCAAACCTCCAACAGTCCTACATTGCCCCCTTGTGGACATTCTGCACTCATACCCATGCTATATGCAAATTTTACATATTTTCAGGCAAATATTACATTACATGCATTTTTCCTTTTCCTTTTATTCTTTCTTTCTCACCTTACATAAGATCCGTGATTCGGGTGAAAGGCCTAGCAATGAGCAGATCATCCGATTCTCCAAACTCTTCGAGGATGAGCTGACCCTAGACAACCTGACACGGCCTCAGCTGGTAGCTCTATGCAAGCTCCTGGAGCTGCAGCCCATCGGCACCAACAACTTCCTCCGCTTCCAGCTCATCATGAAGCTCCGCGCCATCCGCGCTGATGACAAGGTGCCTGACCAGACTCTACATTTTCTCTTTAACCCAAACTAATCACAGTCTGATTTACACATTAGTTCTGGGTGTGTGATCTTGTGTTCGCAGCTGATAGCAGAGGAAGGAGTGGAGAGCCTTAATGCAAATGAGCTGCAAGCAGCATGCAGGGTTCGAGGCATGAGAGCTCTGGGGGTGACGGAGGACAGGCTTAGAGCTCAACTTAAACAGGTAAGACACACTTTGATCTGTTCCAGCACTTCAGAGTAATGAATTAGCTGTCAGATCTGCACTGTGTTCTGTCCAGTGTGCTATATACAGTATAACTGAGATTGTCTGCATATCCGTGTGTATGCTAGTGGCTGGAGCTTCATTTGAACCAGCACATCCCTACATCTCTGCTGCTGCTTTCGAGGGCTATGTTCCTTCCTGACACTTTGTCCCCAGAGGACCAGCTTAAAACCACACTGCAGACGTTGCCTGAGATAGTGGTGCGTACATTAGACACGCTTACCTGACCCACAGAGTGTGTATGATGCGTTTTTGTCTAAGACCCATCCATCATCACATTAGCTACAGTTTGTAACTGTACTGTTAAGAGTTGTACATGCATGTTATGTCTGTGTGTTTTTCCAGGCTAAAGAGGCACAGGTGAAAGTGGCCGAGCTTGACTTTTCTAAGGTGGATAACAAGACTAAACTGGAGACCATGCTGCAGGAAGAGGCCGCTATTCGCCAGGAGAACAGAGAGAGGGAGCTGGAGAGGCTAGCGGAAACCGCAGAGAAAGCAAAAGAACAGGTAGGAGCACCTGCTAACCAATTCAGCACATACTAATACTGCGAACCGTCCTTTGTGACACACATATGTGCCACATGCTATAAATACAGTGTGAACGTACTTAAAATGAAATCTACACAAATTCCACACTGGTGCCTGCATCTGACTGTTGACCTTAAATTTATTTTCAAAAGATTTTAGTGAAAGGCAAAGCCAAATGTTTAAAAGAATGCAGAAAGTGGAGGTGGTTGTTCTTAGCAAAGATGAGCCAGTGTGATTTGTATGTAAAGAAGCCAGTGCAGTCATGATTAATCACCCTTATGATGCCAAGATAAATATAGTACATGACTCGTGATTAATACAAAGTGTATTGTTATTCTGTATATGCTCTTAAGTACCCTATTTGAGTGCTCCCACCCTCCCAAAAAATCTTAAGTAATAAAAAAAAAAATATATATATATAATAAAAATAAATATATATATATCCTAAAAATTTGGTTATTTATGGTGTCCACCAGAATTATTGGCACCCTTTCTGAAAAAATGAGGAAAAAACTTGAACAATTTATACACCAAACACACACAAAATATAAGTGTTGCAAATGTTTTATAAAACACTGGCTGTGAAGTTATCTGCACCCTTACAATAAAATTTTGCGCCTCCTGTCCTTGAGAGGATAAATTATTGGAACAAATAAACTTTTATAAGCTTGTAAACAGTTGCAGTTGGGCCATGAGTTCCACATAAGGCATGCACAAAAAAGCACATACCTTTCTGTCTTTTAAAAAAGCAACACCAAAAAAATCTGAGTATATGGGTGCACCAAGTGCATTATTTGCAATAAATAAAATTGCTATTTGCATTATTAGCATTTTGGTGATGGCATTAATGCTGTTTTTGCCATGTTGGCACCAGGCTTCAGTACCCAATTCTAACTACAGTATGAGATAAAACATGGGGCGTTTGAGCAAACATATCCGCAACAGTCTGAGGTGAGGGCGTGTAAAATACCCGAACTGAGAGTGTTATGTGCTAAAATCTAAATGTTGAGTAAAAGTGATGTTATAAACAATCATGTACCAGATTTAATAAAATATTTTAAAGGGAGTGTATTTTGCTGACGATAAAAGAAGTACAAGTTAGCGTAAACAAGGCTTAAGATACTAACCCTTACAAAATTTAATTTCTTTGTATTAATAAGTTAGGCGGAGAGAAAGACTGGCAGACATGTATGTGGACTTCAACCTGAAATAGTAATATCACTGATTACATTAATGCTGATCAGCTTATTTTTATCTTTAACCTTTTAACTATTTCTAAAACCTTGTAACCATCAACACCAGGTACTCATGATAAACAAAGTAAAACTTACTTTTACAGACATATTTGTTTGTTCAATCTAAAACACTGACTGTACAGTTCGAATGCGTGTACCATCACAGCCCTGTTCACTATTAAACATACAGTGAATTAGAGTTGCTGATGTTTCTCTAAGGGCTTGTGAAAAAGGTTGATGTGGCCTGGGCATGAACTAAGTTCATGAAAATCTTCTTTAAAAAATGGATGAGCCTGTTTTTTATCAGCCTTAGCTTTGTGTGTACATTTTGGGTGATTATGGATGATTTTTAACTTGATTGGTCTATCTTTAATGCAATTACAGTAAAAGTGTCCTTAATTACGAATTATGTTTCTTTCTGTTAGAAAATGTGAAATACATCCAGACTTGATTGATACGGCTGATGGAAGTTTTGTATTTGCTTGCAGAAGGAGGATGTGGGGGTAGACCTGCGGGCAGACGCCGAGCTTGCTATGCCTAATGTAGATGTGGCTATTCACTCTGAATTATTACGAGACACAGCACCAGTGCTGGATGGCATTAAGGTATGATTAACACACAGACTCACATGATTCACATGATAACATTACTTAGCACGACCGCTCCCGATGTCTTAAGACATGTTTACTCTGTTGCCATGACAGAAACTGAACAATAAAGCTTTCTTTTGTTCTGATATTAAAATTTAGTTAGTGTGTAATTGATTAAAATACTTTTGTGTACATATAACACTAAGCCTTGTATTAATTATTAATAAATGAGGTGCTGAAAAGTGTTATTTCTTTATAGATTGTAACTCGTATATGTATACGCAGTTAACCTAAAACAAGTTTATCTGCAGAAATCAGGCTTGTATTTGCGAAACCCATTTTCACACACTAAAGTTCTTAGAAACTGTTATTCAGTATGTCACAAACCACAAGTACTATCATAACTGTTGTCCCAGGGGGGTGTAATGCTGTTCCTGAAACTGACAGACATTTTCAGCTTGAGCAGTGCGTGTGTGTGTTTGTGTGTGTGTGTGTAACGTGTGACCTTGTGTGTGTTGGCTTATTTTCTCCATGCTGCTGTCAGTTTGAGCTGTGGCAGAAGTATCTGCGCATCAAGGTTCTGTACTTCTGTACCTTCCCGTACCCAGAAATCAGCACTCTTCTGCTCTTCTGCTCCTCAGTACAAGACTTTCTAACTTGCTTCTAGATATATATATATTTTTTTACTACTAATAAAAATAGAAAATCCTCCAGAAAAATGATTAAATTCTGATTTCCACTAATGAGGAGCAGAAATAGTAAGTGTAGCTGTTGGTCTTTTTGCATGCTTTACTTTCCGGTGTATGTGTGTGTGTAACCTGCTGTAAATGTCTTTCAGTTACTACTTCCCTGTAACCTTTCACACCATTAGTTCTCCCATTAAATATTTATACCCGTTATAGATTTATTCATCTGCATTAGCATTACACACATCAAACTCAGTTTCAGACTCAGGACCCTGGAGCTGTGAGACAGTGTCTCTGCCTACCATACCTGTTTTTTCTTTTTTACAGTCACATCCTTTGTGTGTGTATGACTTCCTCCTAGTGCAATTACTGTAGAATGTTTGTGTTTTCCCTTTTCTGCTCATGCATTCCATGTCTGTCTGTGTCCGTGGGCTCAGGTGCGGCGATGTAGAATAACTGTTATATAAACTTTGACTAATCAGGGAGAGGAGATCACTAAGGAGGAGATCGACATGTTGAGTGATGCCTGCACCAAGCTCAAGGAGCAGAAAAAACTCCTGACGAAAGAGAAGGAGGAGCTGGAGGAGCTGAAAGACGACGTGCAGGAATACAGTGAGGTGAGACGAACAGACTAGCACCTTCGCAAGTTTCTGTGAAAATACTAATTGTGAATAAAACTCCCAGGACTGACTGTTTGTTTTAGAAACACAGGGATAAGTGCGTCTCAGCAATTATTCTTATATATAAGGGAGAGTCAAAAATGATCGGGCTGTAGAATTTATTTACGTTTATTAAGCTTTTAGAAAAACAAATGCATCACTTTTAGACATAATCTCCTTGCTTTTCAAGGCACTTTGTCTATGAAGCTTTTGTATTCCCTCGTTAATAAAGCTGTTTTAAGCTGAGCTGTGAGCCACAAATGTACCGCTGTCTTCACTTTTTCATCAGAAGTGAATCTTTGTCCTGTTTTCAGGGGAGCAAACATCAGCAAGATCAGGACTATATGGAGGATGCTTTAACACTTCCAAACAAAGTTTCTGCAGAGTGTGGGCAGAAGTGTCCTCCTTGATGACTAACACTTGTGCAACCTCTCGCAACTATTCATACACACTTTCTCAAAACACAAGAAAACTTTCCCCATTCTGCACACAAAGTCTTCGATAAATATCAGCACCCTATAAGTACACCCTCACACCCTAAAAACAAATCCCTGCACGCTGCTCTTCTGTTGTTCATATTATAAGTAGGGCATCCATTTTTGCTCGCACCGCAGTTACAAGTGAAATGATGTAAGGCGTTCACACCTGCACAGCAGTGACAGGGAAGACGTAGCCTTGAACCGAAAGTACTGACAAGACAGAAGTATTAATATAAATGGAGTCTGGATAATTGTCTAACTCTCCCTCCTACTGATGCAAAGTGAATATTTCAGCAGTGCATTTTCAATTTCATCAGCCTCAACCTCTTGCACAGTAGGGGTCACTGTCTTACTTGTGCTGTTCAGTCTACATCTTCAGGCACCTGGGGGATAATTAGAGTAACCAGTTCTTGCCTTAAAACATGCTGAGGCAATTCTATATGCGTGTCCATGGGAAAAAAAAAGAAAATAATAATAAGCTAAACAGATTCTCAAAGAAGTCTATGCTCTTTTTGATTGATAGTACTGTGACAAAGATGAGGAATTGAATTTATCGAAAAAAAAGTCGATTTTGTTTAAAAAGTTCTCTCCCTTACACCCATACTCTGTTTTGGTTGTGTGTCAGGATCTGGAGGAGATAAAGAAAGAGCTTTCGAAAACTGGCCTAGAGAAAGAGGTGGAGGAGTCTAAAGCCAGTAAACATCTGTCACGCCGGGTGAACCGTATGATCGGGCGCATGGATAAGATCATAAACGAGTTAGAGAAAGACAAGCTGGTGCTCGATGGACAGATGGATGGTAAAACCACACCGCCAGTTGGGTAAGAAAGTATGATTTTTCTTTTTTTTTTTTTTTTGGCTGTGTTTCGTGTGTGTGTCAGAATGAGTTTTTACTGTTCCATACAAAAACATTCAATAGTGTTTTCAAAAGAATAACAAATGATCCATGTCACAATTTACAGAGAAAGGGGTCTTCAATAAATACAATGTTTTATTTTTTCAAATACAGTGGATATAAAAGGATTACACATCCCTGTTGTAGTTTTCAGCCAAAAAATTAAACCAAGGTACATCTTGTTACGTCCTTTTACACTTATAGTGTGATACCAAACAAATAAAATTTCAGTGAAAAGGACTGACTGTTTATTATAAGGAAAAAAAAATTATAATAATCAGGTGTGAATTAGATTAGATTTTTGGACATTGCGATTTTTGGATTGGACAGTCCTAAAATTTTGTGTTTGGTTTATTTCAAGCAACTATATTTCTTACATGTTTTGAAGTATTAAAAACTAGAGATCAATTCAGTTATGTATCTTTTGTGTGGCAATTCACGTATCGCCCCACTGCACCAGAATTGATTTTTTAAAAAATACAATTTTCATCTATAATTGTTTGTGTTTGGGGTGGCAAAACATCACAATATCTCTATAGTCCTACATGTGGTGTGCTATAAAGTATTTAGATGTTGGCAGGCAGCACAGCATCTCGAGTGGTAGGAGTGAGTGAATTACTTTCTTTTTGTTGTGAATTGTAAAAAAAAAAAAAAAAAGAACATTGAATATTTATAAAATCGCAATACAAATAGGATCAGCACCTTTGTGACATTGTATCACCTGGACCCAGTCCCTGTTAAATACTACTAACTGTATTTACATTAATAATTTATGTAACATTTGTCGTTGGTTGTTTAAAGGTCTCGTCTTTCACAAAGCAACAATCTTTTTTCCTGCCAATCTTCTTTTCCACACTCCAGTCCAGTAGGTGGCAGTAGTGCATTAAACACCCATAAACTTGAAAGAAGAAACATAGATAATCTCTCAAAATGAGCATATTGGCGGAAACGCATTTGCAGGTGTTTTCTCATTCACTCACTTTTCTTCTATACCACTTTTGCCTGTATACAGGGTTGCGGGGGGCCTGGAGCCCATCCCAGGAGACTTAGGGCATGAGGCGGGGTACCTCCTGGATCCACCACCGTGCTGCCTCCAAATTGTTTCTATTTTCTGCAAAAACTACTACATATTTTAAGGAATTTGTCAGGTTTAGACCATTTAATGTTTGAAAGAGTGCCTAATTAATTAAAAAAGCATGAATCGAGGCGGCGTGGTGGTGTAGTGGTTAGCACTGTCACCTTGCACCTCCAGGGTCCGGGTTCAATTCCCGGCCAGATTCGAGTCCCGTCTCTGTGTGCATGGAGTTTGCATGTTCTCCCTGTGCTTGGTGGGTTTCATCCGGGTACTTCGGTTTCCCCCACAGTCCAAAGATATGCAGGTTTGGCTTATTGCCGTTCACAAAATTGCCCGTAGTGTGTGAATGAGCGTGTGAACCCTGAATACAGGATAAAGCGGTATAGAAGATGAGTGAGTGATTCAGCATGAATCGAAAACGGGATCATCAGTTCAGTTAATTAAATCGATCAACGATATTATTTAAATTGCATAATTGATTAAACAGCTTTAAATGTGCATACCCTCTAACTAATGCTTAAGTAAAGCACTTTTTGCCTTTAATGGAGCACATCTGGATTTGGCAGATTTAGTCTTTGCAAAAATGTTCCAGATTTATCAGTTTGCACAGCATGCTTTGTTATTCCACAAGTTTTCAATAGGGTTTAGATCTAGGATCTGTCGCCTAATCTAGTCGATCTTTGTTAACTTGGATTTGTGCTTTGAGTCTTTATCGTGCTAAAAGGTCAAACCGTTTTTTTTTTTCCCCCCAATTTTCTCCCCAATATTAGTCGTAGCCAATTCCTCCCCGTCACTAGGGGGCTCCCGCATTAAGGCTACTACTACCACTCAGTTGGGAGGGCGAAGACTATCCCGTGTTTCCTCCGAACCGCGTGACGTCAGCCGACCGCATCTTTTCGAACTGCTTGCTCACGCACCATTAGGGGCGGAGTAACACACTCGGAGGAAAGCGCTAGCGCTAGCCTCCCCCCTGAGAGAGCTCGGCCAATCAGCTCTCTCTGTGCCTCCGCCTGTGAGAGGAAAACAGCATCACCCAGGGTTCGAACCAGCGCTCCCCGGATGATAGAGGTCAAACCGTTTTAATCTCCAGCTGTTTGCAGGTTTTTTCCCAATACATTGATAAATAAATTGTTCTTGGACCCAGTCATGAATAGAGCAAGCGCCACTTATAGTAATAAGCTGATTTTTTTAAGAATGACCAAATAGTTTTACCCGGGTACAACTTTTTTATTTTTTATGTAAAAAGGCTTCTGACTATCAACCATACCTGTGTTCCATACATATGAAGAATGTGAGAGGTTGCTGTCATATATAAGGAATGACCTAGGTAGGGTAGGTTACTTGTCACACATTCCTGCAGTTCCTGTAATGATGCTGCAGGTCTCTTGGCAGTCTTGTGGAGTCACATGCCATATTAGAGAACGGTATGCACACCTCTGTAACTGGGTTATTGTAAGTTTTTTTGTTCTCCTTGTCCCTCCCTGAAACATTTCTAATTGTTTTTCAATTAATTTTTGTTGAGTAGCTGGATGTTAAAGGTTGAAAAGGATCAGACATGAATTACCTTGGTTTAAGTATCTTTTAAATCACAAAAACATGTAATTTTAGTGGGTATGTGCACTTTTTATATCCATAATCATCATACATCGGATTTTTATATGGATTCAAATTATATGGATTCATATGGATCAAGCTTTAATAGAAGTGAAATAGTTTTCACTTTTTGTAACCTAGTTTGAATTTACTGTGAATGAGCTCTTTGTCTCTTCAGTATTGCACAATAATCAGTCAATAATACCGGAATGTTTTGGAATAATTATAGTTTTTTAATGCATTTTTTAAAGAAAAGAAATCTTGAATATCCTAGTGCATGTAGTCATTCAGTGTGTCTGAAATCCCTCCTTTATGCATTATATAGTAAATGCTCTGTATATTATT
>JAOVVA010000041.1:11903728-11920388 GCA_028565275.1 Leiocassis micropogon
TGCATATATGAGCATTTATTTTCTGACATAGTAGAGGAAGCAGAGCTTCCCTTGTAGTCTTAGAGCAGCCGCCACTGGTCCAAACTCTTAACTGGTATGTACTGTATGTTTGTACAATCCGTGATGCATTATGGGATGTTATCCTCAGTAAAATGGTGGCGAGAGGACAGCTTCAACAGAGCTAATTCTAAAAGAGGTTCTGGACTTAATTAATAGTTTACCTTTTGTTGTTTTCTTTTGTTTTCTTCTTTATAGATTTTTCTTTGAGAAATGTAATGACTTACAAAGGTAAGAAAAGACGTTTAAGCCTCTTAAGTGAGTTCTTTTGTGTCATGAAGTCATTTACATAGATTTTCTGGCTTGCTTTCAAAGTTTATAACAGCAGTTTATTTTAATCAAATATATTTTTCAGGATCAGACATAAGTTAATTTGCTTGCCACTTACTAACTTGGTGCTAATGGGTGAATTAATTTAGTTGTTTGTTTTTTAATATCATACACCTTTTCATTGCCTGAAAGTGATTGTGTTAAACTTCATCTTTAGTTTGGATTGGTGGTTTAAACTAATAAAATTTTCGTCCTACCTTTCGAATTTGACAAATGAAATATGAAACCACAGTTCAGTGTTATAATAGATATTGTTCTCAGTGATGATGATGATTATAATAACAGAACGAATCAATATCTTACTCAATACCACACAAGGTATAATTGCTTTCCTTTCCTGCGGGGAAGTGAAAAAATTCCCATGTTGTGAAATGCTATCCTTCCTGCAAGCAAAACCAATTATTTAATGCTCAAAATGTACCATTTTCTAGAAACAGAAAAAAACACTGAATATGAATACCGTCTATCATTTACATAGAGAATTGACACAAAAGATGTGCAGAAGTGGTTTGAGAACCTCTTGTACAGTAATTCCATGAGATTGGATGAGGTTTACTGGCCAGCTGTCTCCTCCTCCATCATTTTACTTCACCATTGTCTTAGTGTGTAAATGCTTCCTGAACACAGCATGTTGCTTTCTTGTAGGGAGAATCTGATTAGCATCAATGAGCTCATTGCTGTTATGAGGCAGATCCAGAGCATTCCAGAGCATAAGCTGCTCAGCATCGCCGACGCACTGGATGAAAACAAGGATGGCAAGATAGACATCGATGACGTCATAAAGGTAACAGTTTTTGCCGTGATAGGTGTGGGTGATATGTAAAGGATAAAACACAATGGGTTGTGCTGCTACCAGAAAATAATCAACAGAGAGGCTGTGTTGGAACATTTACACTTATTATAATTATTATTATTTTTTTTTTACATTTTATTTATAAAGTTATTCCTAGTGCATGTAGTCATTCAGTGTGTCTGAAATCCCTCCTTTATGCATTATATAGTAAATGCTCTGTATATTATTATAGCAGAAACATATATCAGCAGTTCAAATATTAATAACTGTAATAAACTGAACTCAATAAACCAAAACTGGAAAAATACAGACATAATAAAAGCAAAGTTCTTTATTAAATGCTACTACCACTACAAGCATCTATTGGCTTAAAGGTTTTAGCTTTTGATTTCTGTAGACTGCTCCATGTCAGTGCTTGTAAGTGTGTATCAGTTGTACGCTGGATTTACAGCGCACTTAAAGTAATAATGTAGTGAAATATCCAGGGAATATCATAGACTACAAAATAGCTGATGTACAAAAAAATTATGAATAGGGAATGAATTCAGACACAGCACTAGTGTGTGGATGTACAGTACCAGTACAAGCAAAGGCTAGCTTGTTTGGTCTGATCCCACAGAAAAGCCAATGCAATACAAATCTCTGAAGAAAAGTCAATGCAGGACATGTTAGAAAGGTATCAGAACACCCAGTGCACCACAACCCACCACACACAAAGAGCCCAATGCTGCCATCCTCATGGCACAATGGCAAGCGACACTATGTTGGGCATAATGGTTTGCATTATAATAATATGGTTGATCACTGTAAATAGGGTGGATCCAAAAGTCTGTATCCGTAGCCAGAATGTTATTTTGGAAGTATAATTTTCAGCGAACGCTCTAATTGACTGCCTCGCACTTTGCAGCACTCGTATATATACACTTAATACAAGATGATTTCTTCACTGTTGTTTTTTAATATGCAGATCACTCTAAAGAAGTAAGTTGAGTGGTCTTAGATCTGGTTCTATTCCAGTCTTCCATTGTTGGTTTTGAGGCATCTTGGCTCTAAAATAATTTCATAAGGGAAATAAGACATCTCATGTAAGGGAAAATGTAATCCTGCATACCAAAAAAAACAAAACAAAAAACATAATATATAAAATATATATTCCCCCATTTACTCCTTAATTTGTTAACGTAATTTCTGTCCACCAGCCAGCTCTTTTCTATCATATGAAAGATAGTACCCAGAGAGGACGCTGAACCAAAACATTAACTTAGCCAACATGATTCGTCCAAAACATTAACTTAGCCGACATGATTCCTCCAAAACATTAACTTAGCCGACAGCATCTGTTTTGATAGCTGTTCGTGCTGCATTAGAGGGCAGCATAACACACTCAAAGAAAGCATTTTCTGCCCTTTTGTCCATACATGCGCTCACTGGCATTTATTTATATATATTTTTAAATATATTTGATTATATTTTTGTCATTGCAAGGGGAGAGAAGGTATTCCATCTCTCCCATCCATATATCAGAAAAATATATTGTAAAACTGTATTGAATCTATAATATATACTCTACATACTGCATGCTATGATACTGCTTTTACTGGGGTTCTCAATATGCACATTTGTTTTAGGTGGTGGAACTGATCGATAAGGAGGATGTAGACATCTCCACGGCGCATGTGGCGGAGATCATGTTGATGCTGCAGAAAGAGGAGAAGCTGGTGGAAAAGGAAAAAGCGAAGGAGAAGGCTGAAAAGGAGCAGGCAGTTAAAGTTCAGCAAAACTAAACTAATTTGGTCATGGCAAGCTACCCTCGAGCAGGAAAGCACAGAGGAGCCACTGGTGCTGTAGCCACTGGTTTCATACTTGAAAACTAAGTAATTAAATTGTTTGTTAAAAAAAAAAAAAATCCTAACATTTATTTCACCATCTAACCATCAATCGGCAGTGATGTCACTTCATGTGAGCTGAATCGCTACTTTTTATTTGCACAATTGCACCATCATGGTTATCATCATTCCACTGCCACTGTTGTCATTTGGATCTATTCTTTTTGTGTTGTTTTATTTAAACCAGGCTCTTTTGCATTGAATTAATTAGCAGATGCTACAAAGTGTTGCTCAGTGTGCGCTATTGTATTCGTCTAGAAACCAAAGTATATTTGCAAAGGTTCTACCGAACTCAAGGTCAATATGCAACTGCTACAGACTGATCAAGAGGTCAGCGGTTTGAGTGAGAATAGTCTTAGCGATGTAATTATTTTATGTTCGCTATTACACTGTCATGGCCTTGAGTGAACAAACATAACCTTTCCTGGTAATGTCAGTGATTTACAAAATTGCGCAGCTGAAAGTCTTCTCTTTAATGAGCATTTTAATAGCGTTCCCTTTCAGCCTCTGATGAAACCTGGAGTTTTGTGGATGCGTTTATTAGGGGTCTAGTTAACCTTGGAACAAATGCAAGCTGTAGACTCGTTATTCAATAGACTGGAGTTTTTTAAGGATCTGTAGAGGACAGATGGTGAAAGAATTTTTTTTGGGTGCTTAATGTGTGTAGTTGTGAGCAGAGAAGATGAAGTGAGCTCTTTGCACTGCAGACAAGTTTGAGGTATCTAGGCCTCGGCTCAGACCCAGTATGGTGAGGCCAGTCTGGGTACAGTCACTTCAAGGTCTGGGTAAACACTCGCACCATACATGGAGAGGGTAGCTAGCAGATACAGAGACACACATTTTATTATGTCAGCATAACATAGTTGCACAGGGCACAGCAGACAGTGAATACATCACTCCCACTCCTAAACATGTCACCGAGAGAGAACAGAGTGTCTGACCTGAAAGCACCGACTCTGTGTTGCATCAGCGAGACAGACAGAGCTCTGTTTTGGAGTTATGGTGGCGTTCTCTAACTTTAGTCTCTAAGCTTAATCCAGGCTGCAAACACGGGTCAGAGGTCAACCTTTACCATAGTAAGAATTAGTATTTGTGCAGCTATGTATTGCGTTTGGGCCTTAAACCACATAAATTGATTGCACATTAAAATCTCATCTGTTGTTTAAAGGGAGCAAAAAGTACTGATTTACAGTTGCACTATGATTGTTTTAATCTTTTTCTTTGTAATTATTATTTTTATTTTGAGGTTGTGATTCATACTCAGGAATGTTTGTGTAAAGGGCTGCAGTTGCAGGTTAGGAGGGAAGTGAGCTTGTGAGTTTGTAACTGGAAGAGAACGACCGTCGTTTATCAAGTGGCAGGAGACTATATTTGGGTGAGTTTTTGAGGGGATTTTAAGGGGAGAGTAATTATGAGAGTATGGGGAGAGTTTTTCTACCCTGAAAGTGCACTACTGTCCTCCAGCGTTAATGTGCAGTCACAAGGTCTGACCAAGAGTTTTTACAAAACTCAGTCATGTAGTTGTTGAACTTAAAAATTTTAAAGATTAAAGAATTTTAAAAATTGCAATATTAATTAGGAGAAAGACAGCTGACTGGGAAAGCAGGGTAAAACTGTCCAGGATGTAACCACTGTTTACTTCATCCAAAGTTTTTACTTAATTTAAAATGGCATTTATTTAATAGAAGAATCCAGAGAAATAGCTATATTATTGTTGTTCAAAGTCCAATTTTTTGTTCTGTGTTGATTAGGCAATTGTTTAAACTTGTGTCTCTGTATGAAGATAAGCTAGAGTAGTATTATAAACGGAAATGTGCTCCTATCAAGAGAAGAGTTTTTTTTTAATTAGCCAAAAAAAAGGATATAGTGTTTTAAAAAGGTAATTGTCCTGATTGATTCTCTGTGCTGTACAAAAATAAATAAATAAATAAAAGTATCCTAAGCCGAAAACCGATTGCATAAAAAAAAAAAATCTTAAGTTGAATATCAACCATTAAATACATTTCTTTTTTTTCTTTTCTTTTTTTTTCAAATTTAAGTGCAAGTGTCTCAGTACCCTGTTATAAAAAAAATGAATTTAAATGTGTTGAATCCTGGTAGATGTTATGTACCTGTATGTTATACCTGTCCAAGTGTACAGTGAATTGGCTTTTAGTGATTCAATTCAATGATTTTTTTCTCTTATTACAGAGTTTACCAAAAATTTAAAATGTCTAGCTTGATTATCTGTTAGGTTTTGCCATTATTTAAATTCAGTTACATTTAAATCTATCAAAAAATAAGCTTGTTGATGAAAGGTAAGGTGAAGCTATTGGTACTGTATTTCAAATCATCAACAAAAAAAAAAAAACGTGTGGCTTTCTTTGATGTTTATTGTCTTCAAATATATGAAAATAAATAGCTTTTAATTTTGCCATGACTGATTCTCATGTAAATATCCATATTCTGAAACGGGTCGTTCCAGTTTGAATAAAAAAGAGGTAATATTATTTCTGAGAAGTGTTGTTCGATTTCTTCTCATTATTATTATTATTATTATTATTATTATTATTATTATTATTATTATTATTTAACACACAACATTTATTCATGTTTTTGCTAGAGGTTTGTTTGCTTTCTTCCTATCTTTCCTTCTTTTAAATCTTTTTTCCTGTTTATGCCTTACAGGTTTTCCATTTGTGTCATCACTTACCATTGCTGCTTATATATTATACACTCACTGAGCACTTTATTTTTTATTTGCTAACACTGCTACACCTACTCATTCACGCAGTTAGAATCAGGCAGTTGTGTGACAGAAGTGTAATGCATAAAATGATGGCACTTCAGGCAATGTTCACAGAATGGAAGAAAGCTGTGATCTTTGTGATTTTGAACATGGCATGATTGCTGTTGCCAAATGGACTGGTATTGAGTATTTCTATAACTGCCAATCAAACAAATTATGTGATTCTCACATAAATATCTCTAGAAATGACTCCGAATGGTGCTATAAAGACCAAAAATAAAAATAAAAGCCATCCACTGAGCTGCTGCAGTTCGGTGAATGGAAACTCCTTGTTGATGTGAAAGATCAATGGAGAAAGGCCAGACTGGCTTAAGCTCACAGGAAGGCTACATATATTCACTCTGTACAATCTGTACAACTGTGGTGAGCAGAAAAGCATCTGTATAAAATGCACATGTTGAACCTTAGGTGTATGAGCTATACCAGCAGAAGACCGTGTCAGGTTCCACTTCTGTTAGCCAAGACCAGAAAGCTGACTGAGGCTACATTGAGCACAGACTCACCATACACGAACAGTTTAAGACTGGGGGAAAAGCCTGACCTGATGACTCTTGATTTCTGCTGAGGCACACAGATTGTGTTCAGATTTTGGGACTAAATGCATAAATCCATGGACCCAACTTGCCTTGAGTCAACAGCCCAGGCTGGTGGAGGTAGAGTAATGATGTGGAATGTTTTCTTGATACACTTCGGGCCAATTCCAATAGGACCCATTTGACAGAACACGAGAAAGTGCAAATGATGCAGGCATGAACCAGTATCTCTAGAAAGATATCCATGCCATGAAGAATTGAGGTTGTTTTGAGAGCCAAGTATTAGCATGGTGTTCATAATAAAGTGTTCAGTGAGTGTATGTTCACTCCTGCATGACCCTTTTTATAAGAACCCTCTGTTTGTGAATCATCTGCATGATGACATAAAGTCATGCAAATAAACTTGGAGATGGAGCAGATCTTCTAAAAGCTCTTGTCACGAGTCAGTCACAGAAGACTGGAATTCTGCATGTCAGGATTATCCTGTGACAGCTGCCGTTACCGAACTGCAAATTTTCCTCATGTTGCTGCTGTACTGAGGGAACTGTTCAGGGTGTAGGCAGAAGTAGTGTATTTCAGAAGTGCTCATGAAAGGAAGAGTGTAAAGACTTATGGAGGTTTGTTTTATTGACTTTTGTTTTGTTTTTTTTTAACTGAAAATGTGATTACAGTATGTCTAATGATAACTATGCCTTTGAGAAAATAGTCAGAGATGCTCGATTTGTTGGTTCATGCAGGCATTTTGCTTCTGTATCTTGTGTTTGCACTTCTGTTGCAAATACGTATTGCGCTGATGTGGGTGGTATGGCAAATCTTTTCCATGTTGGTCCAAAAATATGCATGCTCTACCTGCCCCCTGAGAGCCCTAGTATAAGTGATGTTCTGTTCTTACAGCCGAGTTTTGATTATGCTCACTATTTAAGTAACTCTGCTTCAATGTAAATAGGCACCTTCATCCAACAGAACAGTCATCCACAGTTTTAAGTGCATGTAATGAAAGTGAAATAAGTCGAAATAAAGCACTCTTTTTAAAGCAACCAGTTTATTTACAGAATTATTCAACAGAGTCAATGCTGTTAGTATATCTGTAATACTACAGTATGTTTGTTCTTTCTCTCTCATGATTTCCATTCGGTGGTTTAGAGTTAGGTCTGCTCTCTAAAGATATATTAATAAAATTATTATTACAAACGTACAATGTTTGTAACTGTAAAGGTGTCTTTTTTGCTGTTAAAGATGCTCTAAACCAGAGTATCTACTTCAAGCCCGTTCAAATCCTGTAGTGTAGTGATTCGCTTAAAAACACCCACACGCACCCAGGCAGAGAATGTCACCTTTCAGTGGGATGGAGCGAAGCAGTTTCGACTGGGTATTGCAGCAGTACATCTTAGTTGTCCCTCTTAGTGATGTGTTTGATCACCCAGACCCTTTCCGCAATGTTGTGTAATCCTGGAGGAACCCCTGCCCAGGATGCTTTAGTGCTATTCCAGCTCCCAGCACAACTGATTTACAAATCACCTAATGAACAGCCTTTTTCTGAATTAAAACATGCATGATAGAGCAGGGAAAACACTAAAATGTACCGGACAGGACAAGGGTTAGGAACAACAAGTCATCTTGTGTCTTGTGTTTTTTTTATTTTTTATCATGTGTTATGATAGACATAAAAAAAAAAGGAAAATCATGTTTGTACTTGATTACAAATCAATTTGACTTGAATCATATTTGGTGTAAAAAGGCAATCTTGGATTTTGATCCGTTCTTTTGAGTTCTTTATTTTGGAGGACTCTTAAAGGTTCTGAATAAGAGTTTCTGAGGTTTTGTATCTGCTAAAGTTCCCTTTAGAAAGCGAAGAAACCTTGAGAAACACTTTCTTTTTTCCCTCCTAAGAGGGCACTTATAAAAGCAATCCAATTTGAAGACAGATCTTGGTTTAGTGCTTGGGCAGGTGAAAGTCTTGTGGGGAATTTTGATTGTAGATTATGAATAACACAGCTGGTAGCCTCCCTAAAAGTGTACCCAAAAGTAAATTATAAACCTAATTTAGGCTATGTCTGTTCTTATCATTCTCAAGAAAAGCAAATCTCAAGGTCTGTTATTTGAAATACTTTTGAGAAATAATAACAATAATAATATAATATAGGATTTATGCTGTATTTGGGCTTTATTGTGTGAATGTGCTCTAATTAGTCCCGATTATTCTTACTTCATGGCTGACAGAGCAGCGATAATACCGCCAAATTGTACATGTTTGCACCGGTCAAAATCAGCGCACCCAACTTTTACATGACAGAGACAAATACCAGCTGGGTGCCAAGTCTCACATATCATGCATGTCTCCAGTTGTCTGACACACAGACTGATTAAATGATTAAAAGAAAATAATAACCTGTGCAGACTTGATATGATTGCACTAAACAACTACATGCTTCTTTTACAGTAGCTTATTGCGTGCTGGACGTGAGGCTGTTTAAATCCGGCTGTTTAAAGTGCTCGGGAAGTGGCTTATTTCTCATTTCTGAAGCCATAAACTCAACATCTCCACTGCCTTGTAAAGCCACAGTCTGCTCCCTGACTCTGAGGATAGTTTAGATTGCTGTGTGTGTAGAGTAATGTTGAGAGCCCCGTGCAGCGTATGTACTCTGTTAAGGATCGCTGCTTATATGTGAGAGCGTTCTACAATAGGACCAGCGCTACAAGTTCTGTTCAAACTGAGACATTTCATGCTGAAGTTCCTCTGAACATAGATTGAGTGCTTCGCCTGTACAGTCAGGAAGCATAATTACAATCTGTGTTCGTTTTTGTGCTCCCACTTTCACACACATTCTCTGCTGTCTGTTTGTGAAAAGGTTGAACATGTCTGGGATGTGTTGGGAATCCCTGGGCATGTGAAGCATATGCAGTGCACTTCTACCGGTCCTGCTTGTCTTCACATCTCTCTTTCCTTCTTGTCTGTCCTCTTCGGGTCTGTTTAATAGCTGGTCCTTTGCTTTATACAGTGCACAGTAATGCTCAGTAATGTCTTTAAGTAGTAAACACAGCTGGAACTGTAACAGTGCAGTGTTGTAATTGTGTGAGTCGTACATAAAAGTGAGTTTATACACTTGGTAATGCATGGAGTCATAAGGCATCTGATTATTAGTTGCTTTTTCATGTTAGGGAATACATTCTGACATTGGTTTATATGTGTGTATTCAACTTGCCTCAGCACTCTGATCTAGGATCTGCATAAATTATATACAGTATTTCATAAATTGTGAGTGATTTGCAATATAGAAATGCTCCACTGCAAAAAGTGATTTCTTAGCAAGTTATAAAAAATATCCTGAATCTAGTAGAATTCATCTACAATTTCTTAAAATATGATTACAATAAAATAAATATATTATTATTATTATTATTATTATTATTATTATTATTATTATTATAATAATAATAATAATGTTGACCAGAGGTCCTACCATGGTCGTAAAAGGGAAATATTTACAAAATTTTAAGTGTAAATTTCTTCTTCTTTTGGAAGATCATTTTGCCAGTTTTAAGCAATTATTTCTTGACAGAATGCTTAAAATGTACACTTAGAATTAAAATTCTAATTTCTAAACATTTAATAATCTTACATTTGCTTTGTTTTATCTTAAATTAAAAAAGAAAAACATAATTTTTTCATATTTGATTATTTATTTTATTTTTAACCTCCTAAGATATCACTTTTGGTACTGTACACACTTGGTACTTTAAGTCACTCAACACTAAGCCACCTTGCTAGAGTAATGTGAAATGTATTAATGTGGATCACTGAGTAGTGTACTAGGAAATTATTTGTATTTTGTATATTGCATTTCCCTTAGATGCAGATGACTGTTGAATGCACATCTGGATTACGTTTTTTTTTCAGGACAGATCCAACAGATCTGATCTTTTTAAAGAGGTAAAGTGAATACATACTAGGACTAAACCCACAGCGTTATACAAGTAGTACACTGCTGAGTTACACAAATCATCTCATGTCCAAAAGGTGCAAAAAGAGACATATCCTTTTCTGTTGTTCCTGTTATTTTTATTTTATATCAAAGGATAATAAATTAGACTCCTGCTTGAGATTTTGGCTGTGAGTTTGTTCTTGTAAAGCTAAAGTGTGTTTCTGACATATTGGTTTAAGAATGTTAATGAAGCGAGCGTTTACACTGAGTGTACACTGTTGACACGTTGCTTACGTCAGACACATTCCCATTTTAATCTCTTCTACATTTAACTCTCTGTGGCTCGCAACAGAATGTAAGCATATTTCTAATGTGCTATAATATCAGAAGAAATGGACTCTCAGGCATCATTTTACTGAACTGTTCCATTTGAACACTAGGAGGCAGTATGTGACACTGTATGGCATTACAAAACCCAAAAAGCTCCCAGCCCTAATGCTTGAGTGTGCATTGACTAGGCTGTTGTAATGGTTTCCCAGCTCACAACACACCACTTTCAATTAATGAGCTAATTAGCTGAGGGTGGGTGTGTTAGAGCAGAGAACAGTCTGCAGTCCATAATAAGACCTGCTAATTGCACCTATATGTTATACTAATCTAATAAGCGATCCTGAGAGTACACTCTCTAACACACTATTAAACTTATTACTTCACGTCAGTGCACAGGCCACGGGCAAGGCTGACACCACTTTTTTATCCAACACCGGGTAATACCAGAATCCTGATAACAGTATCTTATAAAGTCTTTTTTTGAATAAAAAAAATGAAATTAGCCAATTATAAAAATCTTGTTTAATAGGTGTCACGATGATGTAGTGGTTAGAAACAAGCCATATACAGAGAGCCGAAACAAGGACACTTTAGTGGGTTTTTTTGTTCAATATTCTTATAAATGTAAAGAAATATAATCACTAGAAGATTCTTGTTCACATCAAACATCAAAATGAAAAAGTAACAACTTTCTGTTGTGACTTTGATTATGGCATAGTTGATGATACCAGATTGCTTGGTTTGTGTTCTTCAGAAACTGCTCTCTCTGCATTCCCTGCAATAGTGTAAAAAAAACAGAACGTGGAGTGAGTGAAAGTTCAGCATGTGGAAACACCTTATTGATAAGAGCGGTCAGTGGAAAATGGCCAGAGAGGTTTGAGCTGCTAGGAGGCTGTAAGTAACTCAGATAATCAGAATCGGGTTTTAGAATCAGAATCGGCTAATCACACTTTACAACCAGAAAAGAATTTTGGCATGAAGGAAACACTGAACCTTGATCTACAAAAGACAGAAGACCACACTGGCACGCACTTCTGTCTGCCAAAACAAGAGGCTCTTCTATCATGGGGGAAAGTCTTCATCTGTCCAGTTTGAGTGAGTCCTCAGCTTTTTGCTTTTGTCTGACTGAAGTGGATCCTGATGTGGTCTTTAGCTGCTTTTTTGCTCACCATGATTGTAAGTATACATGTTATAAGTTATATTCGACTTTTTGGCAACTCAGACCAAAACAATCCTTCTCCTCTGGTCTTTCATTAAGTTAAGTTAAGGCTTAAGCCTTTCATTTTGTCACATAGCCTACACATTACAGCACAGTGAAATTCCTTCTTTGCATATCCCAGCGCAACTGGGGTCAGAGTGCAGGTCAGCCATGATACAGCGCCCCTAGGTTAAGGGCCTTGCTCAAGGGCCCAACAGTGGCAACCTGGTGGAGCAAGGGATCGAACCGCCGATCTTCCAATCAGTGCCTTAGCCCTCTGAGCCACCACTGCCAACTAAGGTGTTTATTTATTATTATTATTATTTTTTTTAACCATTATGCTGTGTAAACACATCAAACTGGCATGTCTAAAAATTTCCAAGAGGTCAGCATTTTCTGAAATACTTAAACCGACCCATCTAGTACTAACATCCATGCCAATGATAAAATTACAGAGATCACACTTTTTGATATTTCATGTGAACGTTAACTGAAGCTCTTGTTCTGTATATACAGTAAGTGATTTTATACAGTACATTGTGTTGCCACCATCTTAGTGAATAGCACTGTTGCCTTGCACCTCCAGGGTCTGGGTTCGATTCCCAGCCAGGTTCAATTCCTGCCTCTGTGTGCATGAAGTTTGCATGTTCTCCATGTGCTTGGTGGGTTCTCTCCAGGTACTCTGGTTTCCTCCCACAGTCCAAAGACATGCAGATTAGGTTAAGTGGCGTTCCCAAATTGCCTGTAGTGTGTGAATGAGTGTGTGTCTGTATGTGCTTGGCCTGCGATGGATTGGCGCCATGTCCAGGTACCCCTTCTCATGCCCTAATTCTCCTGGTATAGGCTCCAGGCCCCCTGCAACCCTGTATACAGAATAAAGCAGTATAGATGATGAATGAGTGAGTGAGTGAGTGAGTGAGTGAGTAAGTGCTGCCACCATGTACTGTAATTGGCTAAAATCAGTTAAGTGTTTAAATCAGAAGGTGTAAAAGCGTTCCTATTAAAGTGTTGAGTGTTGAGTGGATACATTCAAAACTGTTCACAAAGCAAAAATATATGAGGAAAAAATATTGAGACGACCCAAATTACCAACATTAGTAGAATGCTACAAAGCCATTGTTGTGTATAACAACTACTGTATGAGATGTCTCTGTTTAGAAGTAATTTTCATCCAAAGATGCTTAGATTCCATAACTATAATTAGGATTGGCTCAGCCAAAAGCTCAACCAACTAGGGACCCACTTTTAAAAATTACAAACCACTGTGACCAAATTCACAATAGGCATTATTTATAAATCATGAGAAAAGTGCAAGTGTTACTCATCATTTTCTTTTGCCAGTTACACATCACTTGATTACCTTAAATGGCAAGGCAGGATTTATGAGGTAGGCTACATACATGTATGATAAAGTATATTTATCCATTTAGAAACCCCTGTAGTCCAACTATTGGCCATGGATGCCAGTGATGACCATTGTATTTATTCCCATTTTCACAACCGTAGTAGGACCTCTGATTAACATTCTTACGCACGTTCACAAATTATGGTCATTTTGGATACTTCAATTAGCCTAATCTGTCATTGGACTGTGGGAGGAAACTAGAGAACCCGGAGGAAACCCACCAAGCACGGGGAGAACATGCAAACTACACGCACACAGACCCGAGGCAGGAATCGAACCCGGATCATGGAGGTGCAGTGGTGCTACTCACTAAGCCACCATGCCATCACATATGATAAATTACAACTTCATATTCATGTGCTACTTTTGTTTTTATTTCCTCTACTCTCACTCTAACTGCAGACAGAATTATGAAAGAACCGAGGCAATGGAAGAAAAACTAACTAATGTGACTAAAAGGTGTACTGCAGACATAAATCGGAACAATGATGACCCAAATAAAATCTCCTGAAACCCACCTGTGGTTCATTACTCAGTGTTTGGGAACCAATTAGCCAGGTCATGTAAGCACTGTCACCTCCTTCATCAGGAACCAGTGTTAACAAATTTTGGTTATACTGTATGTTTAGAGTCGTTTCCTTGTTTCTTATTTGCATTCATCTTCTCACCAAATTCAGTACTTTGCTGATGAGAGTAAATTCTCTGCTGACAAACGCCTGTGCATTGCTCCACTCATATCTCTTTCAGTGATGTGTAACTGTTGTTCCTGCTATGGTCAGGTTGTTCTGCAACTCTTCAAATGACTGCTGGCTTATGTTATGATTAGATTAAGACAACATTGTGCATATGTTTTATATATATGTGTTTCAAATTTAAATATGTGTATACAGTATGTGTGTGTATGTGTATGCATATACAGTAGTTGTGAACTTTATTCAGATTTGAAAATGCACAGTGGATAACAAAAACAAAAGTGTATGAATAGGTATTTTCTTTTTTGTGAAATTGTTGTGAAATTTTAAAATCCTGGGAGATTTTAAAAATGCTTCCTTAAATTGCATAATTTTACTTTGAAAACACAATTGCCAGAGTTTGAATACAACTAAGTACATTTAGTTTGTTACTGTACTAAAGTGAATTTTTCAGATATCGAACTTTACTTGAGTTTTACTTTTATTAGTGGATACTTTTTACTTCTACTCAGCTGCATCCTCTAACAAATATCTATACTTTCTATTTCACTGCATTTCTGCATGATGTTGTGTTACACAGTTTTGTATAATATTTAAAGGGGTCATATCTCCACTTTTCCATTTAACGTTATCCATGTAGCAGGTGTTTGAAATTAGAAATGCAGATTGCAGTGAAGAAAATAGTACATTTACACTTGAAATAGAGAGGGAGAAAAAGAGAGATATGTGTAGAAATGTAAATGGAGGACATGCACTTTAACTTTTACAAATATTTTACTTTCATTTTATGTAATACCTTTATGTAACTAGGGCATCTCTACTTTTATTCAAGTACTGGATTTGTGTCCTTTGCCCACCAATGACTATTGCACAGCATTTGGCAGTGATGCTTCCTGGTGCTGGAATGTAACGGAAGAGCAATTTGTTTGTGTTTTCTATGATATTTTATTAGTTTTTAAAACAAACAAAAAAAATTTTGTATAGTATTTGTGTAGAATGAAACAAAATCTCAAAAACAGTTAAGATCCACAAGGTTAAAGACTCAGTGATATTCTTATATATATATATATATATATATATATAAACACTAAGATCTATAGTATCTATACTTCAATATCTTATTTTTAGCAGATGAACTGATAGAGAAAATGTAAGAAAGAAACTATGTCAAGGTAGGACGAGTTGGATGACATCATAACTGGCTGTCAGCGACAAACTGTCTAACCACACAAAAATTTACTCTTTCTCTCTCTCCCCTCACCCTCCCACCCTCTTTCTCTCTGTCTCCGTCGAGCCGTCTTCTCTCCACACAGTCAGTGTACAGTCTGCCTACAATAATATTGTTCCTCATCCTCCTACACAAACACATCCCCTCTGCGCTCCCCGTTCCCCTCGGTTACCGTGCGTCGCCACGGCGCCTGCAGTCACCAGAACCCTGGAACGGCGGCTGGGAAACAGAGCTGTCATGCCAGTTGCTGCGGTCAGCAATGGGAATGCTCATTGGCTGGTAAAGATGATCTCTGAGTCATGAGGGTCCAAAAAATTGACGAAAAAAAAAGTGCACAAAATCTATGAAAACAAACAGGACTGGTTTGAATAGAGAGAAAAACCCACAAGCTTGACTTTGTAGGCGCTGAGGTTTCCTCTGTGCCCCAGTCTGAAATGCTGGGTTAGCAAAACATGCTTAGAAGGAAGAGCTGTTCTGGAAGGTTTGTTGTAATGCAAACCCACATTGCTATGCACATATAAGATGCTTTGTGTAAACCCAGTATAGAATTCCATACACACCAGAATTCGGAGAGGGGATACAATCTACCACTGTAATGCCATTAGTAGTACCAGAGGAGGAAAGTCAGTTCACAACCTCAGTGTAAAAGCAGTGATGGAACACAAGAGTTTGGGGATTTGAACAGTCAGCATGTCAGGAATGAGATGTGGCCCACGTTTAGAAGGGATTGATGTTTGGAATTTTGGCACTATGTTTGCATGGGTGTGTGTGTTGGGGTGGGGTTCTGTTGAGCAGGTCCTGGAGAAGCTGTTCTTTATGAAGCTAAAGCTGGCACTAATCTGATGAATGAGAAAAGAAGAAGGGGAAGAGAAAGTAACTGGTGTAACTGAGTCCCTTAAGCCTGATTTACTTTTGCATCAAGTCTATGCAGAGGCTACAACCTAGGCTACACAAATGGCCTACAGCGTTGTATGTGCTGGTGAGTCTGCGGTGAATCTGCAATTTCTGCAATTATACTGCCAACGTTGGCCAGTGGCGTTTCTATGCTGCAGTGGTGTGTCTTTTCACCGCTCCCTAGTATTATTTTTTGGTGTACTACAAACAATGGTGAATGAAACTGAGCAGATCCTGTTGGAGTTGGAGCTAACAGATTACTTACTTTGAAATCAAATTGCTGCAATGCATAACAGAGCCAATATGATATTTATGACTGTCTTTGCTAAGTCTCGCCTTAATTTGGTCTATGTTCATTCAAGTTTCAACTCAGGTAAAAAAAAAGAAACAAGGAAATGTGATGGTACCAGGTGGTCCAATCACATTTGCCTCAATGTGTATTTCCTACATTGATGCTGAGGTTGGAACTGCCAGGCAGGAGGTCTAAAGGAAGAACAAAGAGGAGATTTATGGATGCAGTGAGAGTGGACATGAAGTTAGTTGGGGTGAGAGAAGAGGATGCAGAGGATAGGGTTAGGTGGAGGCAGATGATTCGCTGTGGCG
>JAOVVA010000041.1:11921355-11931648 GCA_028565275.1 Leiocassis micropogon
AGTTGGGGTGAGAGAAGAGGATGCAGAGGATAGGGTTAGGTGGAGGCAGATGATTCGCTGTGGCGACCCCTGAAAGGGAATAGCCGAAAGACCAAGAAGAAGATTTCCAGGGAAGTGCACATCAGGCTATGCCATAAGGTACGGTGTCGGGTACGCGCCATGTTTAGACCTACGGCATAGAATATGCAAAAGCATGAACCAGCCTTCAGGACTAATTATTATTCTCTGACAACTTAGTGAAAGTGTAATACCGAAATATACTGTACACCGGAATATGCAGAACTAGGTTACTGTTGCATGAATTTCTGACAACATGGTAATAATTCTTACCATAATGAGAGCTCTATAAATTGCATATACTTTGTCAGTTTGAGTTTCCTGACAGCCATCGCGCAGAAGGAGCACAGACAGATCCTACACTGGCACAGTAATTGCTCTGTGTGTATATGTGGAGGGATGGGTTAGGTTGGGGAGGATCTGTCTTTTTGATATCCACAGAAACTCAGAATACCAACAAGTGACCCATTTTCTATTCCTGAAATGTGGGAAAGGTTGCAGTGTGTGTGTGTGTGTATGTGAAGGCAGGGATGGGTCACTGGTGTGTATAGCCCACTTTCTTTAGTAATTTAATACAAGTCAGAGATACAGCAATGTGTTTCTGAGTGGTGTACGTGGATGTCTTGACAGCTTTGTTCTTTTATTTATAGAGAACATGTTACAAAGCAGTGGTTTTGAACTTGTCCTGCCTCAGAACACACACTAAGCTTTCATCACTAGGGTAGTCATACCTTAAAAGAAAATAAATATTCTATCACTATTAATTCACCTCGATTAAGGTCAATGCATATTTTCTTAAATATATAACATGCACACACTGTTACAATGCAGCTTTACAGGTATCAGGATGTAGTTTAAATCCCTAATAAGAAAACCAGTGGTTACAGCGTCAAGGTAAAACTCCTCAAGAAGACAAGTGAATCTGCCGGACTGTAGTTTTTAATTATTATATATAGTTGAAATACCTGCACTGGTCAGCCATAACATTATAACTTCCTGCCTAATATTGAGTAGGTCCTTCTATTGCTGCCAAAAAAAGCACTGACCCATCGAGCAATGGACTCTACTAGACCTCTGAAGATATGCTGTGGTATCTGGTACCAAGCCATCAGTAGCAGATCCTTTAAGTGCTGAAGGTTGTGAGGTGGAGGCTTCATGGATCAGACTTGTTTTTCCAACACATCCCACAGATGCTCAATTGGATTGAGATCTGGAAAATTTGGAGGCTTTCTCATATGCAACAAACTACGATGCACTGTGTGTCCTGAAACCTTTCCATCTGAACGAGCATCAACCTTTTTAGCAAACTGAGCTACAGTAGCTCTTCTACTTGATTGGACTACACAGGCCAGCCATCGCTTCCCATCAATGTGACCATGAACCTGTCACCAGTTCACCAGTTTACCTGCCTTAATTGGACCACTTTTAGCATGTCCTTGCTAAAAGGACATATAGCAAGGTCCATGGTGGCCTGATGGACTGAGGTTCCCAGGATAGGCTTGAATTCTATAGTGACCACAGCCCAAATGTATTATTATTATTATTATTATCTGGCAGTCAGTCATATGTAATGTAGGAAATGCTAGCCTTAAAAAACAAATCACTAATAAATTATCTAAAAGTTCTGTGAAAACAGAAAAAGAAAAGAAAAACAGTTAGTCTTTGATGAGGAGAAAAAAGAGAAGACACTTGGGTCATGACACATCAGATGAAACCCCAGTTATGTATGTAAGTCTCGTTCTTTGAAACCCAGGTAACTGCCAGGGGCAGTGCCTAACACCAGGAAAACTCTTTGTGCACGTGCTGTACATGCTGACATCTTCCAACATCTCTCTCTCTCTCTCTCTCTCTCTCTCTCTCTCTCTCTCACACACACACACACACACACATTGGCCTCTGATGTTAAGACTAACTATTGGTTAATGTTTCAGAATATTTACACATGAGCTCTATTTTTTCTATCTAGGAAAGTCCTCTAACTATAATGACTAGATATGTGTCACTTTTAAAAAGCCATATATAGTCTGTGAGCATGAAGTTTGTATGTTCTCCTCATGCTTGGTGCGTTTCCACCAGGTTTTTCAGTTTTCTTCCACAGTCCAAAGACATGTATTGTAGAGTGACTGATGTTTCCAAATAGTGTGTGTACTGGTGCCCTGTAATAGATCGGCACCTCATCCAGAGTGTTTCCTGAGTTCCCTGGGATAAATTCCAGACCCCTAAACAGGATGGGAAATGTATTATGGAAAATGGATGGATGGATGACTTGAATATGACTAAGTCTGGCACTATTTCTACAAAGTGTTTAAACTGGATTGATTCTTTTTGTGATTCTCAGATTCAGTGGTGGAGAATATCATACCATGAAATGTCACTTGAACCATTGAATGAGGGCGGCACAGTAGTGTAGTGGTTAGCACTGTGGCCTTATGCCTTAAGGATCGAGGGCTGAATTCTTGTCTCGGGTCTGTGTGTGTATTTGCATGTTCTTCCCGTGCCTGGTGGGTTTCCTCCCAGTACTCTGGTTTCCTCCCACAGTCCAAAGACATGTAATTGGCCGTCTTGGCCCCAGACATGGATTGGCTCCAGGCCCCCACGACCCTATACAGGATAAACGGTATAAAAAATGAATGAATGAATGAATCATTAAACGTGACATAAAAATAATTTCAGTCCAGTTAGTACAGTTTTATATAAAAAAAGTCAAATTTTAAAAGGTTGACTACTGCATTTCTCCAAGATTTGTAAAAACTAATTAAAAGTAAAAAAAAATCTATTGACTCTCCACTAAATCAATAAAAAAATGTTTTATTAAATGACAACTCATTTGAAAATCTGTTTATTATTAATCTAAGATGTCCACCCTACAAGACTCTGTCTATAAACTGTTACTTAAGAACGAATAATGTATTTGAACAAGTGTATTAAGATAGAGTCCATGTTACAGATTAAATCACTTGTGCTGTTATACAAAAATGATGCACAGCTACTAATCAGATCTGAGCAATGCAACCTTACTGTGGTATAAAACAACATAAGATCAGCTTTGAGAAGGCTTTTTCTAATGTTTGTCGCATCCTGAGAGTATTATTGTTGCATTATAATAGTTGTAATTTAAAAATTAGGTTTTGTTGTCAATTTCCATTCTTATGTTTAAAAAACACAAGTATTGTCTGTGCTAATTGTACATGTGGTGTACAAAGACATTTTGTAAATGGTTAGTCCTTTATTTAAGGTAATAAAATGGTTTAAGAATGAATACACCTTTTATGCATTTTATATACAAAGTCATTCACTTGAAACTGGGGCTTCTCATGAATGAAGATGTAAAACTGATTGGCATTTACAGAAGACTTATACATAAGCACAATACGGTGATGAGATGATTAACCATAGTAGTACAGTATATGTATGATGCAAACATTTTAAAAAAAAAGGCTGAACGCCCATACTCAGGTGTCTCGGCGCCCGCTGCATGGTTCCTGTGAACATTCCGTGAGTAACGCCTGATTCTTGAAAATGGCCGGATAACTTGTTGACAACTTGTGGAAGAGACGCATTTGTCTGTGGGAACTGTACACACAATCATTCACGAAAACCACTTGTACAATACAGGTACTTGGCTGGAGTTATTGGCACATCCCCCATATGGTCCCGAACTGATGTTTGTGCCATTAAAGGAGTTGGTAGGAGGTGTGAAAGATGCAGTCTGATCACTGCTGTGGTGTACTGAAAAAACTTTCTACTGTACCTTGATGGTATCCAAGCACTAATGAAATACATGAGTGTAGCATAGAATTATATACAGGAATAAAGGTAGTTTTCACTCTCATAACTGTGTTGTTCTGAGTTTTAAGCTTGGCTGTGTACAACAAGGCTGTGTGTGCGTGCGTGTGTGTGTGTGTGTGTGTTTGTGACAGTGGGGGGTTTGACATAAAATGATGTGTGTCATGGGTGTCATTTGTCACTCGGGGAAAAAATGAGGCTGAGCGGCAATACGTAACATTAATCAAGTGCGTATTCAGGTCAACAGCAAAAGGCTGTGGGTGTGTGTTAGAGCGAGTGAGATTTAGAGTGACAGCTCTTGTCGACATCTCCATCTTAGTCATAGCTGGGTGTTGTCATCCTGTCACAGATCTGAATAGGAGGTCACAGTGGGCCATGTTCTTTGGCCTGACCAGACTAACTGCTTTTGTCCTCTCGCTTCCCCTCGTTTCTCCTTTACACTTTACTCTTCTTTTTCAGAAGCCTATCTCAGAGTGAAAAGCATGAAGAGCACCATTATGTGAAACCGCCTTCTTTAATTTTATCTATACTGTTCCTCTGCTCCTTGTCTGAGCAAAATTGAAGCCTTGGCTGCAGATTCAATATTACACACAGACACACACACACACACACACACACACACACACACACACACACACACACATAGGCACAGACCTTAGAGATAGTTGCTTTCAGAATAAGAGGAGAAGATCCTCTAATCCAGAAGTGTATTGAATACGTCCATGTTCCGTAACCAAAAAGTAGACCGACCTTACTCCACCAGTTTAATTAGTTGATTAATTGACTAGTAGGCGTGTCTTCTGCCCTGCTCTAAACCATGCTATAGGAGACTGAGAGAGTGACAGCTTCATACTAGAACTGGCAAAAGGAGGAGGAAGGGGAGATTGATTTTCTGGATAACTTTCCCAAGAGTATTCTTTTTTAACCTCTGGCTGCAGCTGTCCAGCTCTGTGTTTCTTCCTGTCTCTCTGCCATTTTTAATCCAAAACTTCCTACAAATGCACTTCTCTGGTGATCCTTTAACACACTACGCTAAGCGGATTGCAGCTGAGGGGGAAACCCAATCTGTCATCAAGCAATGCTAGTTAGTCTGTTGTTCCAATAACAGATCTGGTTATTCTTGGATTTGAATTTAATCCAATTTGGTCTTATTTAGATGCAACACACAAAGATAAGAGAGTGACGCCTGAAACTGGTGTTATGGTGGTTTGGTAATGATTGGTGTGCTTTTGGCTTGTTTGGTTTATAGGTGAGGGTTTTTTTTTTTTAGTTAAATGAAGCCTAACAAGTATTTCAATATAACTGACCACAACCTAGGAACCTGAAGGGTTTAAATAAACATTAGTAAGTAAAATAAAGTGATGTAGCAGTTATCATAATTTTTTGCACAAAGCTGGAATGATGTACAAAATGTGCCATTTTGAAGTAATTTATCTGTGTCAATAAGTCCATTCTCATCTTAAGGAGCCTAGACATACTGTATGAATGGAGTGTTTGAGGTATCTTTGTTCAGGCTGCACAAATGGCCAAACAATAATCAATGACCAAAAATAAACATTATTTCTGAGTAAAAGAACTGTGTCCGTGCATAATTTTGGAAAATGTATGCTATGTTGAGTGTTCCTCAAGAAATGCGAGTGTGTGTGAGGTGGTGGTGGTACGATGCAGCGGTGAGAAGTGATACTGGACAGCTGTCTTAATACTTATATCATTATGGTGCACAACTGATGATTATCTCTCACCATCTCGCTCTCCCTCAGAAAGCATGTGAATTAGCATTACATATACACATTTATTTGCAAATCTATTTGCAAACCAGGGCATTTTTTCCCACAGGGATCTGCGACCACCCTTGTGAAAGCAAGATTGCATAAGTGCTTTAACAGTTTAATATTTGAAGTGAGTACTAAAGTGCATTTTAAATGTTTTATATATATTTTTAAATACTTTTTATATACTTTATGAAAATATATACTTTATGAAAGCACTCATTAAACATGCTTTTATGTATTTTAAAAATGTATATTTTAATATACTTAGTTATCTCAAATTAAGTGCATCAGACGTATGAAAGTACATTTTATAAGAGGAACATTTGAAAATTCTTCTTGAGTGTACTGTAAGGAAATACAGTACAGTTTAATAACTGTATTTTCAAACATTTAAAAAATGCTAAAACAAAAGTATGCTTTCCTGTCAGTTCAACTTAATGAAGTTAAATTAAGTATATTTTAAAATAACATATTGTAAATTATGATTTCGTGTGCTGTATGGAAATATAAAAAGTAAAATAGCATATAAATATATTTCGTTATACAGAAGCATACATTGAAACTTTTTGCATACAATTTCAATGCAATTTAAGTGTATTATTAAAAATGTATACTCTCACTGTCACTCACTCATTTTCTATACTGCATATCCTGTACAGGTTCGCAGGAGGCCTGGAGCCTATCTCAGGGGACTCAGGACACTAGACAGGGAACACCCTGGAAGGCGTGCCAGACCAGCATAGGGCGCACACACACTTACTCACACATTCACTAACATAATAATATGGAAAATTTGTAATGCAAGTTAGTCTAATTTCCATGTCTTTGGACTGTGGGAAGAACCCGGAGCACCAAGACGAGGATATTTAAGCCCACAGTGCTTTGCCACCATGCCACTGAGAAAATAAAAATTTTATAGTAATTTATTTAAAGTAGTACTAAAGTTGTGCAATTTAGGAAAAAGACTTAATTGAATGTATTTTTCACTCCTAAAATGAAAATATATAAATATAATACACTTAAAGTGTAATGCAATTCTGTCTAACAATTGCATACATTAAATGCACTTAAGTGCAACTTCAGTTGTATGAAAAAAAGCACAAATGTACAACGACACACATTTAAGGTATTTTCAAATGTAACTTTACTAGAATTTTAATACACTTAAGTTGTGAGAAGTGGTTCGAAAAAAGTACATTTAATATAGATAAAAGAATGTAATTTCTAAGTATATTTTTAAATACACTTTTGTTTCACAAGTGCACTAAAACTAAACTAGTGCTTTTCCATTACTGTGGTAGTTGTTGATCATGTCTGCTGTACTGAGCCTCAATATTCCCACCATCTGTTCCCTTATAACCACCTGTTATAGTCTTATGTAACTTAAAATACTGTATACATGACAGAATGACGACGAGCATTAAAGCGTGTTATGCATTTAACGCCAGATTTTTATTCACGGCACACCTTCTTGTAGGTCCTGTAAAAATCACAGAAGTCCAATTTTGCTCGCTTGCTCTACAAAGTATGTTTCCTCCAGCTAGAGTGGGTGTGTGAAACCTCCCTTCATGACTTGGCACTGTCGTAACGGGGTTCAAATGCGTCTTTCAGATAAATGTGTCTTTCCGGAAGAGTAAATATTTGTCCCGCACAGTTTTGACAAGACGTTCCTTCTCAGCAGCCACAGTGCCTCATTCACTGACTCACTTCCCTCTCTGTCTCCCTTTATTTCTTCAGTTTGCTGTCATAAATAACACACACTTAATTCTATATGTGTGGAAGTGTCTGAGAGCAGGTGTTTGGGTGAGTATGAGAGAAAGAGAGACAGGATGTCATTCTTCACTTTCCTGGTGAGAAATAGTTTTGCTTCCTGCTGAATAATGCAGTGCCAGGATAGCCAATCTCTGTGCATGATTGGAGTAACAGCTGCTCACACTCCACATATACCGTATTAACTCACGTACTAACCTACAGACATGCCGGTCTCATCCTCGGTCTAATATGCTAAGATTAAGTTACATAATGGACGCTTCTCATGGGCATCTCTCTCTCTTTCTCTCCTCTCTGTCTTTTTTCAGCAGAGTTCTCCTATTTCTCATAGCTGTCCTATCCAACTGTTCTCTTCCCCTTTCTCATTCTCTGTGTCTATGGGACGTCTTTCTCTCACTGTTTATTTGGGATGTGTTGTTGCAAGTAGCTGTATCAGACTTGGCGGGTATGAAAGCCCATAAACAACAGACTCCGCTGGAGTAAGTGTATGTAGGCTGGACCGGCTCTGCAGTGTCCCACTGAGCACTTTACTCCGTTCACAGCCAATCTCCCAGACTCTTACAATCTCACCAGAGGGGCAGTGATTGAAAAAACAACTTGAAAATTAGTGACTGAGACCATGCATTTCAGCTGGTGGACAGGATTTCTACACTTGACATCATCTAATTTGAGTATTGAAAAATATGATGCAGCACCTAGCATCGTCCACATTTGGAGTCCTTGGTTCTTGCTATCATGGTGAAAGTTAAAGGCTGATTTATGGTTCTGCATCAAGGCCATGCTGTAGGTCTCGCATAGCGTCGCACCCTGACACCTTCCCAGAAATGTACTGTATCTACGTACACTTCATAGCGATGGAGCCCTGTGATTAGTCCACGTGCTAGCAATGCCTTTCTGGCTTCTTCTTATACAGATCCATACATATGGATTTATGGCTCCTTCCTCTACAGATCCATTTTTCAATCAAGTTTCTGAACAAACAGGGACCAAATGGAGGAGGGACTAATCGGAGAAGATATATCTAAATTCTATTCCGTTGCAGTAATTTCAAAAAAGTTACTTAACTGTTGGTCAACATCTGGTAGATCAACTCCAACAAGATCTGCTCAGTTTTATTTGTCATTGTGCGCATACAGCATATAAATGTCCACAACACTGTTGCAACCTACTGTATGGTGTACTCTCTTCTTTGATGCTGATACAGAAGCATGAATCAGCTTCTACATGTTCTCCCCGTTTTTGTATAGGGTTGTCTCCGCTGGCTCAGATTTCCTGCTACTGACTAGATTGATGAAAACGGTGCATGTGAAATGACTTTCAAAGTGCAAAAAATTCATCTGCCTGTTTAGGGTAAATGGAGTGAATCTGTTTGACATTAGGCTTATCCAGGAGAAATGCTGACCTTAGAGGCTAATGAGAATCAGTGTCCCTGACGGCATTATCTTTGCACATTTGGTTTCTCCATTTTAATTTATATGAGTATGCTGACCTTTCATCCTTATCTTATATAATTAAATCATTCAACTTGTCAGAATCTCCTGTTCACATTTCTTTATTTTGTATCCAGAAGCTTTGACAGAGTTGAGGTATGAGAGAAGTGCAGTGTTCAAATTTAAAGGTGCAACTAAGGACTACAGGCTATGTACTGAGTCGCTCTGTTGTATGTTGTATCATCCTTTATATATCTCATTACTGTTGACTTGATTCTAAGTAAAGATTTTGGACTTTGTGGTCAGTGGGCGAATTATAAAAAAGTGGGGATGGTATGGTCAAGTTTTTTTTGATAAATTTTTTTTTCTCTCTCACACACTCACACATACACACACAAATCATAGAGTTACTGTTATGGCATTTAAAAGTCAATTTTGACCCTTTTGTAACTAAATACTTTTTTTAAATTGAGAAAGAAATGACACAAATTGGGTAAAGAACACGTCTTTTATAATCATTAAAGGTGTCAGTCATTTTGAAAACTTCCTCAGCTGAGAGGATTTGTGCGTATGTATCATACCTTGGATTTGTGCGTATGTATCAAACCTTCTCTTTTTTTGAAATATGTCAAAAGCTGTGCTTAAACTGTTCTCTTGGCCAAATGACAAATTTTACATAATACACAGCATCCAAAATATGCAAAAATCTTTTTTGAACAGTTCATTTTGAGATGTTTCTGCTATATGTACGTATGCTCTGTCAAGCCTTAATAACGGCTCTAATCTGAGGTGCTGTTAAATTCTGATTTTTGAGGGTGGTAACTCTTAACGTCTAAAAAAAGAATACATAAATAAATAAATAAAAAAATTATAAAGAGCTAAAAAGTTTCCTTTTAGTTAGGTCAGTCTTAGATTTCACTAACAGCATAATTAGCTGCATTAATTCTCATCTCTGGAGGGTCCTCACAAGGGTAATAAGAAAAACAGTGTGTGTGTTTTCATGTCTGAGTGAACAAGCCCATGTTTTCTGTGATTCTCTTTGATTGCACTCTGCTCTTTGATCTTTCACATTCTCAAGCACTTCTCTGGAGTTACAGTACTCATTGTTTAAGGGCAGAAGCTGGAAATGGACTAATGTAACTAATACGCACAATCTCTCTCTCTGCTATACCATGTCTTAGGACCATCTTCCTTCTGACATCTTTCCCTTTTGCCTTTTTTCTTTTTGGGAGAAAACGATAAAAGGGTAAGTAAGATTTGAAAGGAAACCCGCAGGCCTTCTTTTCCTCTTCTCGTCTGATTTTTCTAAATCTTTTTTTATTTTACATTAACATCACCGATCAGCAGTGGTGTCAAAAGTATTCACATTCATTACTTGGGTAGAAGTATAGATACTAGGGTTTCTTTAGAAGATGAAGTATCAACTCAAGCTTTTTACTCAAGTAAAAGTGTAAAAGTACTGGTTTCAAAACTACTTA
>JAOVVA010000041.1:11933935-11948479 GCA_028565275.1 Leiocassis micropogon
GTAAAGTATAGATACCCAAAATTTCTACTTAAGTAAGGTAACGAAGTATTTGTACTTCGTTACTTGACACCTCTGCCGATCAGCCATAACATTATGACCACCTGCTAAAGAGTGAGTTGCCCCCCCCCCCCATTACCACCAACGCTGTGATGTACTGTGTGTTCTGACACCTTTCTATCAGAATCCTTTAGCTTTAACCTTTTCAGCAATTTGAGCTACACTAGCACTTCTATTGGATCAGCATTGACCCTTCACATGCATCAGTGAACCTTAGCTGCCCATGACGGTGTCTCTGGTTGGCAGTTTTCTCTTCTTTGGACCATATATGCTGATCACTGCAGACCGGGAACATCCCACAAAAGCTGCAGCTTTGGAGTTGCTCTGACCCAGTCATCTAGTCATCACAATTTGGTCTTATTAACTAATTAATAGCTTACTAATTAACTGAATAATAATTAACGAATTATTTTTCATTTTATAACTTCGCTACACACCTGACCATGACATTACAATCAATTTACTGTAGCAGGTATATTAACTGTATTTTAATAGAAGTAGTAAAAGTGAGACAGTAGTAACCTGGTGTAAGTACTGTCTGCAAATCACCTTCGCCAGGCCAGAGGTCACGTCTCCACAACTGTGTGTCTGTATGCGGCATGCCGTAACAGATGCAAACGAGCGGATGGACTCTGAAAATGTCCAGCTGAGGCACCTGCCAAGCTAGTCTGGTTGCTAGGCAACATTCTCTCTCTCAATTATTCTTTCTGTATGCTGGGATGTTCTGCACATACTCCACTTACAAACCTGGCAATAATGCTTAGTCTGTTTTTTTCCCCCCCAGTCTCCACACAATAATATGTTTATGTGAGAGTGGGAGAATTAGCAAGAGGAAGCGTGTGAGCATTCTGGGTGGATCTAGTCGCAATATTAGTGTATTTAAGATAACACATCTGGTGTGGGAAGGTAACAGAGACAGCAGCCCAATCCTGAAATAACTCTGGTGCCTTTTTTTAGTGGCAGTGTCGTAGGTGGAGAATGTCTTTTCCAAACTGGAATGCTTAATCACAATATATCATTTTTAATTCTAATTCAAAGTAACGGATCCTTTAAAAGTACACAACCACAATAGATACACACACATTGATCAGACATAACAAAGCAACACAAATCATTATGCTCAGTATTGTGTAGGTTTCCCTTGTGCCACCTGGGCAGCTCTGGTTCCATTGGCATGACTCTACAAGACATCTGGCGGGGGGGGGGGCTATGTTGTCTAACACTGGGACATTGGCATCAGATGCTTTGGGTGCCGTGGTTTGCATGGTCAGTCCACTTTGGATCTCTGTAGACTTGTTTGTCCAGAACATCCCATAGGTGCTCAATCAGATCATGATCTGGGGATTTTGGAGACCAGGTCTGCAGTCTTGGGCTCTTTGGCTGCTGGGCCCCATGATTGAAGGGCTGTGGTGCATTGGGTATTCTGGCATTGTCTACTGTGGCTGACATTTTTTTTTTTTTTTTCAGATATGTGTACTGCATTGGTGTGTAATATATAAAACAAACAGGGTAAAACAAGATTTATTCATTTATTTTACATTCTTCATGAAGAGGTAGGCCTCAGCTGTTCAGACATCTAAGGGACGTATGTTCCAACACCTTAGTGCCAGAACAAGAGAAAAGTCTTGATTCATGCATGGTGAGCAGTGCTAGAGGATCAGAGGGAGGGTGGTGCAGTGCAAGTGTGATAAATGCTTTAAGGTAAGAGGATGTTGTTCTGTTTTTGGCATTTTAGGCAAGCATCAGATAAATGCAGCTATAGGGAGCCAGTGGAGGGAGTGTAGCACTGGGGTGGGAGAACTTGGGAAGGCTGGAAAAAAGGCCATGCAGCCGCACACACACACACACACACACACACACACACACACACACACACACACACACACACACATTGTAGCTCAATCCCATATCCATATGTACCAAATATAAAAGGAGATGATATTTGATAACACTGACACTGACACATAAACCACAGACATTTCACCATTTTAGCATTTTGATAAATCAGTGTAAAAATTGTGCCTTCTACTGAGGTACTGAATGCATAAATAAATTTCCTTCACTTAGAGACTCATTTGGCGGCTTCAGAGAGAAACAACTTTCGCCAACATTGTGTGTGTTATCAGAGTTGTAGCAGGCTTCTCTCTCTCTTTCTCTCTCTCTCTAAAACAACTAGACAAACTGGAAAGAAAAAAAAAACAGTGGATTAACAGGTAGGAATAGTTTCTCTCTCTCTTTTTTTTTCTTTTCACTAAGTGGTCCAGATTTCCTTACCTATAGGTGCTGTTTGCATGTGTGCGTCTGTGTGTTTGCTTGTTCCAGATGTGCTGATTGATCACGCTTGGGCCGGTTTGGCACAGAGAGAATGGCATTCTGAGAAAGGGAGGCCAGTGCATTGTGTGCAGCCGTTCATTTTTAAAAGACAGCTGGCACAGAGACACACAGGAAGGAAATAGTGGTGCAAAAACTTTTACAGTTTCCTCCCTCCTTCTTTTTTCCCTCCCTTGTCTTCATCCTCTCTCTTTCTCTCCCGCTCTTTCTCTCCCTCAGTCTCGCTGGTTCTGTTCTGCAGGAAGCGCAGACTGAATGGACTCTATTGAGTGACCAGCTTTGCCCCAACAACAGTTGTCAGGGTGAGGAACCCCTGTGAGCACGGACCCCGAAAACCCCTCTCACACAACTCCACACACCCCTCCCGTGCCCTTAACACTGTCCAGAACAAATGAAAAGCAAATGAAAAAAAAAAGGTTCACAATAAACCAAGTCTGGTGAGAATTGATTAAAAAGCACTAGCACAGGCATCTTCTGCCATCGGATAGAACATCAGGACTGAACCGGTGATCCGTGGCACATTTGAATACACACCTTCACTCACTCATACACTACTGTATTTAAATTTTTTTAGAGTATACACTAGAGAATGCGACAGAAATTGCAAAATATAGAAATACTGTATAGAAAAGGATTTTCTGCATTATATAAAGAGTTGGATTTAGACTTTCTTCAATTTACTGTATATATGAAAATAATGGCTTCCTAATCCATTCTAAGAACATTATAAGCTGAAAGAATTCACACTGCTTTGTGGTACTTTGGTGTGCAAATGTATTTACAGTGCACAATGGGAAAAAGGGGGAAATATTCCAAAAATTATTTACTAATTTAATATTATACATATTTCTATATACATTTATTCATTTATTTAACAACATCTTTTGATTCAGGAATCCATACTGTTGTACAATTAATGTAATCAACATACATCTCTGGTAAAAAAAATATATAATAATAATAATAATAATAATAATAATGTGATTATCATTTGGGTGTGACATCATAGCTCATACTGCATTTACTGTATGCTGCTTAAAATTCCAGAAACCCAATTTAAAATACCCTCCATGGCCAAAAACACCCTCTCATCCTCTAATATTTCATTTGACCACCTTAACCTTGATTAGAACATGCAATGCGGTGGCCTATTGATGTGTGAAAATGATTCCTCATGCCCCCCAGAACCACTCTTTCGGAATTCATGTTCAGGAATATACTTGATTTATCAGGGAAGAAAAATTCAATATCTGTGATAACCTGGTCATTCAGTACATTCAGTTCATCAGCTGACTTCATTTTATTGCTTCATAACATTGCTGAGTCTAGGCCTGAGCAACTGATGCAGGTCTAGACCATAGCACTATCTCCAGAGGGTTTGTACATGCAAGGGCGTAACTTCGAGTTGTTTCTTAATTTTAAGAATTTCAAGAGAATTTTAAGAGACTAGTCCAGCAGAATAGCATAAAATGATTCACTTTATACAAAAGCATCATATTTGTAACATATCAATTTGTTGCTTCAGTATTAGTAAAAACATAGGCATTTAATTTTTCTCCTTTTATTGTTTATGTGCTTGCTGTTGCTTGCACCTGCTGCTGCGTTTAATGCAACTAGGGGTGGGTAATTGAGTGCATGTAGTTTGCATGTTCTCCCCGTGCTTGGTGGGTTTCCTCTGGGTGCTCCGGGTTTCCTCCCACAGTCCAAAGACGTAAAGCATAGGCCAGTTGGCATTCCCAAATTGTCCGTAGTGTGTGAATGGGCATGTTAGTGTTTAAACAATTGGCACACTATCCAGGGTGTCTCCTGGGACAGACTCCAGACCCCCCGTGACAGGATTAAGCGGTATAGACAACGAGTGAATAAGTGAGTGAACCACTATCATGTTTAATAACAGGTAATATTTTTAATTCATAATTAGGATATGATATTTTTGGGGGGGTGGACTAATCGATTTTGAGTAAAAATATGTCTATGTGTACAGTGGCCGCTAGGGATGATGGGTCAGTCCGGACAAATCAAATGACATGACCTTTTTTCATTGCTTTAAAGTTCCATCTTTATGCTTCCTAGCAAATTAAAGTCTTCCCGCCTTTAGCTTCACTAAGAACATGTTCAAGTGTTTAATGATTTTGTTTTCTGTTTGAACACATTTCTTTCACAAAGTTGATGGGTTATCACTATCTAGGTTTTTAGAATGCATTAAACAGTTCATTAAACTAGTATTTCTTCTTAGTTGTTTTCTTTGCTTAATGCAGGCACTTTTGAAATGCTGACTTTTCTGGCTGGGTTGTGTACTGTACCTTCCGGAGGATATTTGCATGAATGGAATCTCATATTTTGACTTCATAGATAACGTAGACTTGTAGGAGTGTGTTTGGGTGTGTTTGGGTGCTAGCAGCATAGTGAAACATCCACTGTGTGCTGACAAATTCCATCCTCACTGATCTTTTCTGTTTGCCAAAGGTGCAATTTCCCCCCCCAGTAATCCACACACGTTTGTCTTATTATCCTTGCAAAAGCCCTCAACTGACATAATTACTAAAACAGCTAGTTAATTTTATGCTATACCTAAATAATCTTGCTTCAGTTATTCCTATCCTTGTGGGGACATTTGGTCCCTATCAGGAACAAAAACATGTCCGCATACACAAAAAGCCAAATACCTGTTAAATAGCCATTTTTTCCTTGGGCAGCCTGAGAGGCAGGTTGCACATGTGGAAGTAGTCTTTGTCAGTAATAATGACTCCTAATTTCACAGCAAATAAGTCGACAGTACTTTCTTTGAATCTCACTCAATTTGCCAGAAGCAATAAAAACAACAGCATTCTTTCCAGTTAAACTGGGCTTGAATAGTTCCTGTTATCTGCCGAACTGCCACTGAACTGGAGAACTAACCAAATCAAAGTCTTTACCTTTTAGGGTGAATGACTGTATAAAAAAAGCCTTCCATGGACTGCATTCCTCTTTATTAATGAGGGTGCTTCTTGTCTTCTTGGAGCTTCGCTCCTTCTGTTTTATCTACCTATTTCTCACAAACATTCACAGTGGAGAGCTCATCAATCCATTTTCTCTCATCCCACTGAAATAAAACACACAGTTCTAAGTTTGGCCTGATCATTTCATGGATTAAGTATTGTCTTTAGAGGAAACACTAAATAAACCTCTCTGTAAGGACATTTTAGTTATAAGTGCAAGTAGTGCATCTCACTGGAAGCTGAAGATGGAAGACCCAGCATGTTACCAGACTGAAGCTCTTCACCGTGTGATGCTTCACATCTACAATCTTTTCATGCCTTCCTTAGCATTCCCATTTAATCTCAAAAGTTCTTGTGAGGTTTTGGGTGATATAGCTGATGATTTGCTTTGGTCCGGGAACTAAATAGGTCACAGACCCACAGCACACTAACAGGCCAGAACCTGAAGCGAATGACAAGAAAGATTGCTGCACTTCACTGTGTTGTGTCATTATTGAAATGGAAAGCAGATAAGATGTGTAATTGTGAGATTTCTTCAGTAATCGGGTTTATATTATTAGAGAATAGATCTAGCGAGAAGACATCAATATGATTTTGCTGTCTTTTGGATTACATCTAAGTATGTTTTTTAAAAACAGAAAGAACTTTCATCTTTTCAAAGAACCACATCATTTTTATGGCAAGTAAATGTATTGGAAATTGCTGGTAATGTCACTGGTATTTTTTTTACATTTTTTTTTTTTTTTTTACAGTTTTCACAATATTTCTGTCATCAACTATTGCTGTTTTTCTTGACTCACCTGTTCGATGTCAGGTTGTTATTAAACCAGCGATTCCTTTTTCAGGATATTACAGATTGTTGTATTGATTAAGCCCAGTGCTTATGCAATGGCTCTGATTGACTTTTTCTTCATTTTTCAGCTTTGAAAAAATTGCTTTTCTCCCGTAGATTGCTCTCTGGTCTTTGTATTGGTTTATTCTATTTGACACCAAATGCAGTCTTCAGAGAAAAGAAACCCCAAGCTTCAAACCAAGAGTAGACGTTCAAAGCTATGAAATGCATAAACAATCAATCTAACAGGGCACACCTAGGCAACAAGAAACACCTGTCAGCACATGTTCCAGTTTTTTGATCACCTAAAAATGTATGGGTTCAAATAAAAGGTGACAAGAAAATTGGTTTGCATTCCAATACTTCTGGAAGAGATTGTATGCTGTATACCTTTCAGTTCATCAGCTGTTCTTTCTTGTAACTCTGCTCGCAACCCAAAGTAATGAAACCAGATTGAGTAATATTCTTTATTCCAGCTACCGTCTTAACCCCACCATCTGGCACAAGGTTTTTTTTATGCCTATGTGATTATTACTAGAACTAAATATTGTAGCTAGCATACACTGATAAGCCATAACTTTGAAATCATTAACATGAAAACTACCTAAATCTTAGGTTCCCCTTGTGCCGCTGAGCCAGCTCTGGCTGCTTGGCCATGGCTCCACAAGACCTGAGGGTGTGCTGTGGTGTTTTCTTGTTTGTCTGGCGCATGCCATGGGTTCTCGGTAAGATTGAGATATAGGGATCTTTGAAGCCAGATCAAAAACTTTGAACTCTTTGACTGGTGGGCCCTGGTTTGTGGTGCACTGGGTGTTCTGGTGCTTATTGTGGCCAGCATTACTTTTTCGAGTAGTTTGTGCTGCATTGGACTGATGTCAGGAAAGGATGGATACAAGCAAGGCATAGGTGCAGATGTTAAGACTTTTAATAAACAGAAGCAAACATAAATGAAACAGCTCCCTATAGAAGACAAACAATAAACCAAAGCCAAATAGTAACATGAGAACAACAATGACAACAACATGACCAGGCCTATTACAGTGGTTATGGAAAAGAATCACCCACCTGTTAAAATAATCACATTTTCTTGCTTTGCTGCCTGAAATGACACATTTTTTTTTATTATTCATCTTCATTTACTCAGTGTAACTTTTAACATTCAAGTTAAAGATATAACACCAACATGAAGAAAATAATAAACAGAATCACTAATTTGGAAAAGGTACACCCTCTTTCACTCATCATTTATCCCACTTTATCCTGTGATCAGGGTCGAGGGGGGGCCAGGAGCCTATTCCAGGAGACTCAGGGTACAAGGGTACCCTGGTCGGGATACAAATACAATGCAGGGCACACACAAATACACATACTGTACAAAAAACACATTCACATGCTCATTCACACACTACATTAAATTTGGGAACGCCAATTAGCCTAATCTGCATGTCTTTGGATTAGGGGAGGAAACCCACTAAGCACGGAGAGAACATGCAGACTCCATTTACACAGATGCGAGGTGGAAGCCAAACCTGGAACCTAGAGGCGCAAAGTGACAGTGCTAACCACTAAGTTACCGAACAGCCTAAAATGTTCACCCTTCCTAAAAATGACTTACTTACTACTCAATCAGTTGAAGCTAATCACCCTCTCAATAGCACACAAAGCATTGCTCATCTAGACTTTACAATATTTGCTTGTTAGTTGAGTTAAGTTTGATGGTGACCGTTGGTGGACTGCAGTCTTCAAGTCATTTTACAGATTTTCAATGGAGTTTAAGTCTGGGCTCTGACTTGTCCATGCAAGGACATTCACCTTATTTTCCTTCAACCACTGTGTGGTCAGTTTTGCTGTCTGCTTTGGGTCATCGTCATGTTACCAAGGTCAACTTTCTTTCCCATTGACAACTTTCTGGCAGAGGACAGCAGATTTTCCTCAAGAATTTGACGGTATTTTGTCCCATCTATTTTCCTTCTATCCTGAAAAGTGCTCCAGTCCCTGCTGCAGAGAAACACCCCTATAACAGGATATTAACACCTCCATGCTTTATTGTAGGAATGGTGTTATTTGGATGGTGAGTTGTATTGGATTTCCGCCAGACATATCGTTTGGTGTTATGCTCAGTCCTGACTGCATTTGACCTTGGAGTTGATGTAGGCCTCTTGGTAGCTTCTCTGACCAATTTCCTGTCTCTATCATCCAGTTTGAAACGATGTCCTGATCCAGTGAGGGTCTGTGTTGTACCAAATATCTTCTACTTCTTAATAATAGACTTCACTGGGCTTTCAGGTGAAGAGTGGTGACTCAGGTGGCTAAGGCCCTAGGTTGTTGCTTTGGGGATCTGAGGATCTGAGTTTGAACCTTGCTGTCGGTGGGTTGGCACTTCCCATGCTACCCAACCACTGCATGCAGTGCAGGTCCCAAGCCTGGATAAAATGGGAGGGTTGTATCAGGAAGGGCAACCCATGTAAAACTTGTGCGAAGTTGTGTGCGGATCAGATGGTCCGCTGTGGCGACCCCTTGACAGTAGCAGCCGAAAGAAAGTGTGCTTCCAGGCAGGGATAAAGCCTTTGAATACAAGTTTACTGGTATATAATATAATTGATAGTCAATGTTATTCTCTTCACCTGACAGTGGTATTATGGCTGATCAGTGTGTACAGCATTTTTAATATTGTAAGCACAGGGAGAACATGCAACAATGCAACAATGCACACAGACAAGGTGGGAGGCCACGGAGTTTCATTTCTCCCCAATTTGGTCACCTTCCAATTAACCCCCACCACACAGCACTCCTCTACTTGCATGTAACATCTACCAATCTATTTGCTTTCTCATAGACACACAAAGTCAACCAACTGAATCTTTCCAAACTGCTGCTCATTTTGTGCCTTTGAGCAAAGCACTATCTCCCCTCTTTTGCATTCACATCTTTTGCATTCACAATAGGCTAGTGTCAATGTGATTGAGAGAGAGTATGCCATTCATCCCACCCAGAGAGCACACCCAATTTTGCACTCTTTGCTCCTGGTCATGGATGGCTCTGGCATCACTGGGATTTGACCTCAGGATACTCTCTGAACAATAGGGCAAACTTCTTCTGTTGCGCCACTCGGGAACCACGCCCACTGTTCCTTTTCTTTATTAGTTAATTAGTTATAGACAGACCTTAAGTATCACAAAGAAAAATGAGTTTAATACTAAGTATAGGTTTGTCTGAACTCTAGGCTACACTTATGAAGTGAATTGCCTAAGATTGAGTATGTGGGAAATTCAATTATTACCATAAAATGCAATTTCCTTTTAAGGAAAATGATCACAAAAATGTTTCTGCAGTTGTATCCCAAATTAGCAATAAGTACGAAGTCACTTTAGTTCACTTCTTAGTCTTACGGAGTGCTTCATTACAACTTACCAACTGTTTTTTCCCCCCCGTTGTTGTTGAAAAGGCCCATGGGTAGCTATTTCAGACCCCCCACACACTTACTATTTATTCCACAAAGTGAATGCTTAAGTCAGGAGAACGTCTAAACAGTTTGAAGACAGGCATGAAGCAAAGCTCGCTCCAGCACCCCTGCCCCCTTGCTCTCTCAAAAGGTTAGCTGCTTGGCTGTATACACAAACGGAGAGGTGGAGAATCTTTTAGCCTTGGAGTCAGACATTTAGATAATTGTCGTGCTGCGCTGATAGCCTGATGTGTGGCATGACTCTTAGCTAGTTATTCCACATAGCTGACATTTCCAGCATGCAAAATGACACTCCTACATGATGATTGTTTCTCTGCTTGCTTTGTGTGTGTGTGTGTGTGTGTGTGTGTGTGTGTGAATGCACACATGTGTGTGTCTTATGGACACCTGTCCCTGATCCTCACTCTTCTTCACGGTTGTCCCACACTAATTGCTGATTTGGCATAGTTATTCTGAAAACATTCCAAGGTCCAGTTACAGGAGAAGACCATTCACACATGCACACACACACACACACACACACACACACACACACACACACACACACACACACACACACACAAGGATACATTGGGATATACAGAGTTTAACCATATACTCCAGTTTGAAAGCATGCAGTTTCGTTTCTTTGATCACATCATAATTTCCTTCTGCGACTTTAATCAACGTTGCTATGTTTGTTATGATTATGGATTACAATAACTAAGAAAGAGCCTGCATGTGTGTGTTTTTGTTAAACAAAGTGAGAAGTTTAGTTTGAGCTTGGTTTGGGTTGGGGTCAAGCTCTGCTGGCTCTTGGATCCACTGATAAAACCTCAAAGCCCTCAATTGTCATATAAAAAAGGGAATAATCAGCATATATCCTTCCAATTCAAACTATAGGTTCCTTTAAAAGCGCACAACCACAACGTACACACACACACACACACACACACACACACACACAGAGCCCTAAACTGCTGAACCGCTCTACTAAACACTCACATAATTCTTCCAGGCTTATGTGGAACACTCAGACGCATCTCCTAATGTCCGGGACACAGAGTTCACATACTGCCGAGCTGGAAGGCTCTGTGCTGAAGCATTTCTAAAAGTCATAACTTGCAGAACCAGTAAACACACACATATACACACACTGCTCTTAGCAAGGTGGGGAGTCCCCCATCCTCACCCAAGTGCTCTAGCAAAAAGCCAAGGCTCTGTGCAAGGACTCCAGCCTGACGTTATGTTTGACACACTGCTCCTTTCGCAGCCTCTCCTTCTCACTTTCTTGTCACTTTTCACTCCCTCTCCTCCTTCTCCTCCCCCCATCCCACTTTTCCTCCCTGCGTCATAAGCGTTGGTGTCTGCTGTCGGCTTTTTAATAGGGCTGAAAAATGTCGCTGGAGTGCCGTCAAACGCCACAGACTAACGGTAAACAGGCTGTCTGGTCAGGGCTTAGGTCCAGCCAAACTTACACACACTCACACTCTCTCGATCTCACACACATCACACACATACCACTGAAGAACCATGTTTTTACTTTATTAAATTTAGTAAAAAATAAATACTGTGATCCTGCTCTCCCTGTAACCACAGCGAAGCTATTAATTATGCTCAGGCCTCCTAGATTCAGATGGTTACTGCAACCCCCAGATAAATGTGTATGGTTTGTGTGTGTGTGTGTGTGTGTGTGTGTGTGCGTGCGTGCGTACACTCCAGACCACTGCGCACTACACAACCAAGAAAATTACAGGGAAGCCTGCCATGACATGAGACCAGTACATATGGCATATACTCACAGACACACACACACACACACATCTAAATCTACACACACACACACACACACACTCACACACACACACACAAGCATTGAGTTATCTCTGTTTTTAGGCTTGTTTATGCAGTGGGCTGTTTTGGTCTGTTTCTCTGGTCAGAGAAACTTTCAACTGTGTTGATTGAGGACACAAACCAGTAAAGACTAAAAAACATACACACACACACACACACACACACACACACACACATACACACACATGCTGTATATACTGGACAAACCCCTATGGTATCCACAGGCCAGAATAGAAATACTGCAAAACAGTTTAGCAGCTGACCACAGTGATGCAGTGGTTGATGCTTTATGAATCTTAAATATAAACACACACCTGGGTTTATCGTGGCCTCTACACCAGTTTCAGTGCTAACCACCAGAACATCCAAGTGGTGCATTCCTTTCCCTTTACACACTCTTGTGGTGTTAATGTGGTGATGACGATACTCGGATGAATGTTACAATTTTTTTTCATGTCACCATATTAAAGATTTTCAGCAGTCCATCTAGAGATGTAGACAAAGTCAGATGAAATTTGACTGATTTTTTTGTGTGTTTTATTGGTACACTGTAAGTCAGTTAGGATACACTTGTTAAGATCAGTATCAGGGTTTAGTTTTAGTGATTCATACTTACGATCACAACATGCGTAATCTAAAGCAAGATTCGTTCTTTACATGCAGCATGTTGATGATAAAGTGAGCAACATGAAGAATTGAGAAAAGAGCCGCTTCCCAAACAGTTCTGCAAAAGAAACGTTCATTTAACTGAAAACATGTTAGTGAAAGAGACTCTTTCACTCTCTCTCTCTCTCTCTCTCACACACACATGCGATGAATGAGTGTCTTCAGCACTCTGGGGAAGTACAGTATGGTACTCTTCTGATAATATTTGAGACTTTGGACCCCAGGGAGCCTGCAGGACTAACACACACACACACACACACACACACACACACACACACATGCACACACACAGGTAACCAGAACACAGTAGTCCTATTTCAATCTATTTGCTCTACATTTTAGCTGCTTATTTATTTATTTATTTATTTATTTATTTATTTATTTGTCTCTTTCAGATTTTTGTGAAATGTTTTTATCTACTCAAATATAAAAGCATGTCCAGACCTGGGACCAACGTATTGTAATGAAATTAATTGGTACCTTACAGATTCGGGATCCCGGGTACGATCCTGAGCTCAGGTTACTGAAATTTTCAATTTCAACGGAAAAATTCAATCATATTTGATAAACTAATAGCATATTTAATACATTTAGGCAATCATTCAAATTATAATTTTTTCCCCCCTAATGAACAAGCCAGAGCCATCAGACGTCATGGGGAAAAATCTTAATTTACCAAACTCAAATGAGAACACATACTCACATGGTTGACACCAGACAGTGTAATTATGAATAAATCCCTTCTATATACACCCTTCTGTGTGCTATGTAGTCAAAAAGCGCAGTTGTGTAAACAGGAAATTAATTAAAGATTCAACTGTTCTGTTCAAAGCCATCTTCATGGTGTTAAGTGTATCTTTAGGGTGTCCATATGGGGCCATCCTCAGCAGCAGTGAGTGTTTTCCAAGTGATGAGAATTCCAGTAAGAAGTAGGGTATCAGGATCAGGCAGTTTCGAAAATTGTCATCACTGTTATCTCAGGAGTATCATGACAGAGAGATGGGGACACATGCATTATTAGGAATGTTTATTGTCACATAAGGGTTGAGGACAATGTCCACTATGTGCAGAGGGTAAGCAGGGACTCTGGCAACACAAGCTATGACAGCATAACTGAAAGTGAGAGCCAGGAGGAAACCCAGACATGAGGGCGCCCTGGGATATAAAGCGGCCATCCAGTCCACTGTCAAGAAACCTGAGTAAATGCATGAGAGCGGGGGAATGACAGCGTCCGAGTTCACCAAAGCACTCTCTCTACTTGTGGACCTTCCAGAACTGCTCCTTTACCTAAGGAAAATCTATTACTAAAATGCTCGACTAAACAAACAGCTCCTCAGCCTAGACTTCAACACTGAGACTGTGTGTGAGACCCAAGTACTAATTAGAAGGCTCTTTCATAATGAGTAGTTCCGAGAGAGAAAGCTCTGGCCCCTGATGTAGCCTTCCCTATTTAAGGTGCAAACAAACAGCCTGCACCTATTGAACAAAGGAGTGGCAGATCATAAAAGAGCAGAAGTTTGATCAGGTACTGTGGTATGAGACAATTCAGTGCTTTATCGGTCAATAATTGTATTTTAAAATCAATGCAAAATTTCTAAACTATTTTTGGTTATGTACTATTTAGACATCATATTTTTTATCCTAGCAATATTTCTCACATGAAAGTAAGCTATCCTAGTCATATCATCCATACGAGTTAGTGAAAAAAAGTACACTGTATTACAAATATATTCAAACCTTCCACAGTACATTGCAAATATACTAACAAAAAAGTGTACCATCAGTTAATATATAAAAAGTATACTAATATCATGATGTTACCATTTTTTGGAATTATAATTTAAACATACTTAAGCAATATAGTTGCTTTATAGTACACTTTCCAAAAATATTTCATAGGAAAATATACTTTAAGTAAAAGGTCAGTGAAATTTCCAAAAAACCTTGTTTTTCGATTTATTTTTGGCATATTTAAAAAAAAATATGCTCAAAAAATCATTGTAATAAGGTACAGAAATTATACACTTTTGCATATTCAAGCTTATTTATGTTCGTTTGAACTCCATCTCTTGTGTGCGCCCAATATCATAAAGCTGCGCTTGAGAACCAGCCAACCAGAGACTAAAGTAGGGGCCAATCAGAGGCGGGCACATTCTCTGTTTCTGGATTGGCTCTGCTGTTCTCCGCTTCTAGTTTGAATTCACGTCTGTAACCTGCATCATTGAGAATGTTACTTTTTATCTTTATTATTCTGTTTTCATTGGCATAAGCTACATTTTATGGTTTTTGATAGGTACACTACCGTTCAAAAGTTTGAGGTCACTTTCTAACTCCATGATGGTTCCTGATTTTTATTTCTTTCTACATTGTAAAGGAATGCTGAA
>JAOVVA010000041.1:11948579-11965740 GCA_028565275.1 Leiocassis micropogon
AATGTAGAAAATAAATCACTAAACAAAAACAAAGAAATTTGCAAGTGACCCCAAACTTTTGAACGGTAGTGTACTTTGAAATTAAGTACATAGTTTGAACTATAGAATGTATTGTCTAATGTGTTATTGCTAAATCCTATGTACTTCATTTCTGGTATAATGGCTCCGTAGCTCTCGGCCTGTTTTCAGAGTGCGTAACAGCTAGAATCAACACAGCAGGTTTAAACTAATACTACATATTCCAAAACGAATGTCTGTCTTTGTTCAGACATGTTTGTGAGACAACCTGAAGACAAATAAACTAACACTTTTTAAAAAATATTTTTTTGTAACCTTGTGCAAATTAAAAATCTGAATCAAATCTGCCTCATCATTACTGATGTAATGTGTTTCAAAAATGTGTTATAATGTAGAAAATGCGTTCAGCATTTATAAATGGTCTTAAACTCCTTAAGTGTACTGGTAAGATATTTGCAGTACAGTATTATAGAGGACTGTGTGTACTGCATGTATATATAATAAAAGTATATTTCTATTATTATTACTATTGCTTTTTAGTATTTAGAATTGGCCAGAAGTATAACAGCATGCTACTGCTGCAATAAGAATATATTAATGGTATATTAATCATGTATTTGTAACACAGTAAAAATTGCTGTAATGTACTAAGAATACAGTAAATATATACTTAAATTTCATTAATTACTGTCGCGTATGTACGTTAGTACACACACAGCCATATTACTTTAAGTGTACTAAGTATACTTAAAGTTGTTCCACAGAAAAGTACACTTAATAAACTTGAAATTGTGCTTCTGTACAATTTAATTTCAACTTAAATGCACTTAGTACAAAATTAGTTGTTCCAAAACAGCAAACTTCACGTATACTAGTCATTAATCTGGCTGCAAGTACACTTAAGTATGGTTTGGCATGCTAGAATTTAATACACTTAGCATACTTTTTTCACTTTTTCTGCTTTATTAAGCTGGTGTCTCTTATTTGTCTTTGCCAAAAACCATAGCTGTGTCATCAGCATAACAATGGAAGCTAATAACATGCTTGTGAAAAGTTATGAATACCTAGAAGAAGCATATGTATAGAAAAACAACTAGTGGGCTTAAAACTAAACCTTGTGGATCACTGAACCTTTCCCCTAGTATACATAGAGAATTCACCATTTACATTTAGGCATTTGGCAGATGTTCTTATCCAGAGCGACTTACAAAAGTGCTTCAAAGTTTCCGTCAATGGATAGATCCTTATACTAGGTTACTAACTAAGTACTAATCAAATAAGACCTAAGCTAGAAGAGAGCTACAATGGTGTCAAAAGTTTCACTAAAGTCAAGCAAGCAAGGAGACACAGCCCTGGCGCTGTCTTTAGTCACATCAGCACTGATATTTAATCCAAATTTTAGTATAAAATAATATTATGTACTAATTAATCTCTAATTAAATCTAGAATAGACACAAACAGTCTCCTTAGATCATCAAAATCAAAGTCTTCAAAACTTAATGCCTTGTTTACAGGCATTAGTATCTCAAACAGGTTTAAGATTAATCTGCATATGAATTAAGAAATTCAGAACACGAATACAATCCTAATAATGAGATGAATCCACTGGGAGATTTATTTTTCTTTGGTTACATATTTTATGTTAGTATAAGACAGTGGCACTGAAGAGAGTTGGGGGTATCAGAGATGAAGATGTTGAGGTTCTGTTTGGGAGTGACGAGGATGGATAGGATCAAGAATGAGTCCATCAGAGGGACAACCCATGTTAAATGTTTTGGAGATAAAGTCAGAGAGGCCAGATTGAGGTGGTTTAGACATGTTCAGAGGAGAGATTGTGAGCATATTGGTAGCAGGATGCTGAGGTTGGAACTGCCAGGCAGGAGGTCTACCAAAGAGACCAAAGAGGAGGTTTATGGATGCAGTGAGAGAGGACATGAAGTCCCTCCCATGCGGTGAGAGAAGAGGATGCAGAGGATAGGGTTAGATGGAGGCAGAATAGCCAAAACACAAAGAAGAAGAAGATAACAAAAAGCATAAAGAAATTTATACTCATGTCTAATTGTTATGTGATGATTAGATTATTCTATATAAACTGACATTATCAGTTTAACAAGGCAGTTGTATATAACTGTATCCAGGAGGACTAGCTTAGTTTATTGCTACATTCTCATTAGGCCTAATCAAAATTTTTTATTTGAATGAATATTAAGTTTCTAACACATCGACAGAAAGAGCTTTGGATGTAAGAGTTCTTATATTAAATAGTACTAGCTTCAGAAGGAATGTGCTGGCTGTGAAGTCAGTATGGTCTAATATTATGTTGATTAGGTTAATACAATAAACTGTAAGTGTATCTACATTTTCTTTAGCTTGGGAAAGAGACACAGTCTCAATAGGGTGGAACAAAATTGATATGTCAGTGCAGCTATCAGACGGTCGGTTTAGCCTATTTGTCTGCTCCTTGGCCTTGGCTCTGGATTGTCACTGATTAACTAGGCCTGTGTGGATATGCTCATTCAGCAACAAGAGCATTCTGAAAGGAATGTGATGCTGAGGTCAGGGCTCTGTACAGGCCACTCGAGTTCTTCTTCTTCAAAACTGGTACATTTACATTTGTAATTTAGAATCAAAGGTTAAACTTGTGGAATGAGGAAAACATTGTTTAGTCTGTAAAAAAAGTAGAAAACAGCAAAGATAAAAGCAGTAATACTTTGGCGCACAGTGCACAAAATAAAATAAAAAATCACAGTTTTATGTAGTGTGTTTATTGAAAATATTTTAATTAACAGCAATGTTTTGTCAGGCACAGACCGTGAGCATGGAGGTGTAGGTTCACCGCTGTGGGTGAAATGGAAATACAGAGGAATGTTCTAAGAGCAGGGACATAAATGAAAAAAAAAGCAAAGAAGGCATTCGTGTCTACTTGTTTGTAAACTATTTTTGCACATCTTAATGTTAGAAGGTGAGAGAAACAGAATGAGGCTGAATGACCGGCTATTTTAATTCAGCAAACTTTATTCCTCCAAAAGTCTACATGGAATGCACTGTTGGACCACCTTCCTTTATGAGAAAATACTGCAAAGATCACTTTCACTCCTAGTTAAAATCATCAATCTATATCAAATCTACTTAATGCATGGTAATAATCTGTAAATTAAAACTGTAATTTAACTGTAATATTTTCTAATAAGAGCTGAATGGCACTATCACATAGAACTATAAAGAAAGGACACATTAAGGTCGTGAGTAATGATGTGGCCGTTAGACCATATTGCTAATCATTCCAGCCAGTTCAAAAGCGGCGGGAAAAGCATGATGTCTGAAAGAGAATGTAAACATTTTCATTGGAATTGAACCCTCTTCAACCCCAAAAAAACACGTCTTGGTACTACCTCCATCTTAGATTACAAAAGTGTCACAAACCCAACACTGTTGTATACACACCTAAACAAACTAAATTATAAATACAATAAATATTTGTGGGGAAAGGACCAGCAGGGCCTTCAGTAGTAGAGTATAGGGGGCTTTGCAGGTGAACCAGAGGTTAAAGGTCATATGGAGGAGAGGCATTCAGGAGAAAGAGCATGTTTCAATAAGTAAATGTGAAACAAACACAGAGTGCCCTCTTTTCAGGGACAATAGCCTCTCTTAATCTGAAGAAGAGGCGGAACTTTCCTAATGAACGTCTTGCTTTGCTGTCATCCAACAACTACAGCAACAACAGTAAAGAAGTGCTTTACGAAATTAGTTTCAAAGAAAACCCTGCTTATGTTTCTGCTGCTGTGGCTGTACATTCAAAACCTCTCGCAGAACATCAAATCCTCCCTTTGGGCCAGGCACTTGAAAAGAAAATGGGCCGATCATAATAAATTTGACAGCACAGAGAAAGCGCTTTACACTCCTTAGATATTAAATCTACATTTTTTTTTGCTTGTTTTAGCAGCAAGTGCATCACTTTGTCTCTTCCTTTGTCCCTTTATACATTATTGCCAGTTCATGCACAACTGTCTAAGGACACCCTGAGACGCAACCAAACCTTCCTACAATACAATTTTTGACTCACAAGGCAAGAGACAATCATGTATCAGCAACACACTCTCGGTTTGAAGAGGAAGAATGAATCTGAGCTCGTTAACGGATTTTAAAACAGAAAAGTTTGGCAGATGGAAGATTTTGGCACTTTGTATGAATATAGTGATGGTACCTCACAGTATATCACACTTTCCTTTTAGCATAAATGAAAAAGCATTCATAAAACACACTTTTATAAAATGGTTTGACCATATAGTTTCTACTAACTTAATTGATGCCATTTGGGGTTTTAACCACAAAGCATTCCTTCATATCAAAGAGTGACATACAGGACCACAGTGTTCGTTCTCTGGAAAAGCCTGTCTTTTTTTTTTTTAGTTTGTATGTAACTTTAAGTTTGTTATAAAAATATAATAGTAGCATTTAAATCGCCGCATTATTTATGTTTTAGGGCTAGCAAGAGAAAATTGAATAATTTTGTTTCAAATGTGTTTCTTTTTTGCGTTAAACTCTGGCAAGTGCTGAATTCTTTAGCTCTCAGAAGTCTGACGATGTCCTCTCCAGAGAAAAATCACGTGTGGTCCTTGTATTCTATATATTAACACTGAGATCACAGTCAACACAATGTAAAACATGTGGCATTCGCATTTCATCTCAGAACTCAGAACTGGTTCAATGCTAGGTTCACGGCATTATGCTGGTACTTATATTGCCAATAGTGTTTATACATTCTTGCCACTGTAAACAAAGAGATGGAACACAAAAGAAAATAAAAGGGAAAAAAAAGCACAAAAAAAAAATCCACTGGCTAAGAAAATGCTGTACCTCTGTGGTAAATAACTTACAAAATGAAACTCAACAATAACAACAATAACAACAAAAGAAAAACCTTTGTTTACAGTACCAAAACCCTAGACTATAATTTTAGACCTTAAAATCATTATGTTAAGTCTATAAATAGCTTTACAAATATACATGTTAATTCAAATAAAACTTTTAGCTTTTTAAGATTTAATGTTTACATGACCTCGACAATGTATGCTCATCTGCAATGCATTGTTCTTAAACTATTTTTTTTTTTTTTTAAATCAATTCTTTTCTCTTACATACACTGCTGTGGACTGCAATATGATACATATTTATATCTGTCTATTTACAATAGAAAATTTTGATACATACAAAACGCACAATTATATTTCCTCAAATCAAACCTCACATCTGGGATTCTGCTGCTTTAAGAGATTGGCATGTCAGAAGTTCTCATGAAAATAAAAAGAAAGAAATAACAGTTTAAAAAAAAAAACAGAACTGGCCATATGTTTGTAAGCAATGGTTTAAAAAAATGGTATTTTTTTTCCCATCAGCTCCAAGTTGTCCTACATGGAATGGCACGTGGGGTGTCACTCGAATATGTAGCTACTGTATAAGAAGTCCTCACTGTTCCACTGGTTCTGTGTTTGTTCGATAGGCACGGAATGGTTTCAACTTTCAAATTGCCAAGCGTTAAAGGAAAAACTTTTTTTTGTTTTTCAGAGTAGAAAAATAGGAATTCTCTTTAAAAAAAGGCATGATTTTCAAAAAGCAGAATGTCAGCTTATAATCGGAAGAAGGGCATGAGGGAGAGGACATGTCGCAATGGTAGCCTTGATAAAGTGTACACTCAGCTTTTTTCACGTTCGAACCTCGCAGCGAGCCGAGCGGTTTAGTTTGGGACCTGAACATTGCTGTGGACCACCCGAGCTTCCTCTTATCTAGATGTTCATCAGGGGATTAAAAGGGTGACCTCTCTTTGACCCCTGAGCCCTCTCCGACTTCCTCTTAAGGGTGTTTATGTTCTCATAATGCCGTTGTTACGATGGATATTTAGGTGCTGATGTCCGCTGTCGTGTTTAAGCTGTTCACACCCGTATAACGCTACTGCTGCCGTCGTCTTTGAAGCCTTTATGTCCGTATGATGCCGTTGCTGTGGTGGTGTTTAGGGAGGCATGGCTCGTCAGGCAGGGGATCATGAGCAAACACAGAGTCATCTCCGGAGGAGCAGGTGCTGTTAGAGTCTGGGCAGGTGGGAGAGTACTGCTCAAACGGTACTGAGAGATCCAAATACTCCTGCAGAGATCACACACACACACACACACACACACACATAAATGCTGGGGTTTCTTTTAATACATAACAGCTGAGTAGATCTCTGAGGCACTGAGTAGTAACATAATAGCGGGAGAGCAAAGGAGAGATGGAGAGAGAGAGAATATGTGGACGCTCTTACATCAGTTGACGTCATGGAGAGAACCCTGTCGTGATCCTCCACCAGCTGTCTGAACGTGGGTCTCTGAGATGGAACAGCATGCCAGCACTCACGCATGATCATATACCTAACAGTAGGACAGAAGTAGCATGAATAAAAAAAAAATACATTTTCATGTTTTAATTCAGAAAATAACTTTTTAAATATTATATAATATTTACAGCATAGTTCATCAGTACATCAGTATACAGTAGTGTATAAACTGATTCGGTGGTTCTTTTTTTTTTAAAGAGGGTTGATGATGATATGATTGAAATATCAATGTCAAATCTAATTTAAACAGTTAATACTGTATGTTTAGACTACACTGTATGTACAGTATGACTTCATGTATTTGTAGTGAATCTGAACATAAATGTCAGAATGTCATGCTTCTAAACGGCGCGACAGAAAAGCGTTCGCCTTTTAATCAGAGATAGTGAGATGCCTTAGTAGTAAAGGAGAGGAAAGGAGAGCAAAACTAAGCATTCCCTCTGGGAAAAGGGGTAGGATACTCTCTCTCCACCTTATCAGTTACACCAACAATCGTGGGCATCTGTGAGCTCATGCAGGTAGAAGAGGACGGATAGCACTTTCCTCTGAGCATATTACACTGCACCTGTGATAGTTTTGGCCTCCGAGGTTCGGAGTTGTTGTCTGCTAGGAAAGAGCTGTCTGACAAGTGAGGATCGGCCATGGATAATTCAAATAATTATTTTGTTATGGAAATGAATATTCAGTTTAGATAGCTTGGATCAGTGGTTTATCTCTTTTTTCTATTCTTTCTAAGAACAAATGTTTGGTCAGTTATTGTCTTGTTTGAGCGAAACAGGAAATGGCCAAAACATTTCAATTTAACATTTCATTCTTTAGTGAATTCTTGAATCTCATCAGAAATGTCAATTAATTTTCTATATCAGATCAGATTTATTTTACATTTATAGTCTCATTATAATTTATTGTTTCTGTGGGAACAGCTAATTCACCGGGACTTGTCGGGCCCTATAATCCAATCTACAATTTTAATGAACAAAGTATACACAGCTGTTGCTATGGACTATGCAAACAAATTTTGTCTTATTAATGTCAACAGAAAAAAGAAAAAAAGAGAGGCCGGTGAGGGAATGACAGTTTATCTCTGCTGTAACTTGTCTCGCAGACAGTAATAAATCCGACTGGATAAAACGGACGACGTGTCGTTCTGTGACTCATGAAAAATTGTATTTGTTGGCAAAGTAGAGGAATAAAACACTTAGCATTGAGCTGCATCACACCAGACTGTTTTCCAATAAAAGCATGTCCGGTGTTAAGTTCCTTACTTAAGATCGCAGTGATTATTCAAGACAAATATTTTTAACAGAAGGGATTCAACTAACAAAAAAATGCACGCATTGCAGGTTTATCCAATTCTATTCTCGCACAAGACATTAGTGAATGTTCGCTGTAGAATGAAAGTGTATTGAAGGTTTCGAGCTGAGGTGAGTGTGTTCAGTGACGTACAGTTCATGAGTGCAGTTGGCAGGTTTGTCCATTCGATGGCCCTCCTTGAGCAGCTTGAAGAGCTCCTCGACAGGGATGCCAGGGTACGGCGATCCTCCCAGAGTGAAGATCTCCCATAGCAACACGCCGTACGACCAGCTGCAAGAGGACACAAGCCAAAGGTGAATATTGGCGGAGAAAGAGGCAATCAGGAGGAGAATAGCTGTGGGTGGACAAGTGGCCAGAGTCACAAGGACATCTCGGGCAGAGGATGATTTTATGATGTGAATATCAGGGTGACCCATAGGGCAGCTTTTTAATGATTGTAGTAGTAGGTTGTTACATAAAATAGTTTCATTTATTGTCTTGCATGACTAAGAAGATGTGGATACACCACAGAAATCTCTCTCTCTCTCTCTCTCTGTCTCATTCTCTCTGGGGTGTTCGGTTGTGGGCGGATGTGAGAGGCCAGTTCTCACTGAGGCTTATAATGTGTGTCTGTGATAAGAGAGGCAAGTCCATTAAAGCAGTGTGTGTGTGTGTGTGCGTGTGTGTGAGTGTGTGTGTGTTATCACAAGCTGTTCTGTTAACTTAGGGTTCTTTTGTTTGGCCCTATTTCTTCCACACCCCCACTGAGCAGTGCTAATCAAATTAGCCACGCTGAAAGACAAGGGGAGCTACGAGCCAGCTCATGTTTGCGAGCTAAAATCTCTCTCTCTCTCACACACACACACACACAACATAGGAAATCTCTATGAATGCTGAATAATTGGCCCATCATCTCATCTGTATCTATTCATTAGCTTTATGTCAGACTCAGATCTTATTCACACACATCAGCAGGCAACAATTCTATGGGCGGTGCATGCACACACACACACACACACACACACACACACACACACACACACACACACACACACAGTACAAGCAAGAATAAAGCACTTCTTTTCTCAGTACTGTAGCGCCTAGAGCTAATAATATGATTTCACTACTGCAGTCTGAGTTTAGGTAAGAATGATTGCATTCCATTGGGACATATTGCACTGTGTGTGCATGTGTGAGTGTGTGTGTCCATGTGCGTGTGGGAGCCATGATTATATCACTCTACTGTAGTGTTGCACATTCATACCTACCAATCCTGACTGTGTGAACAGGAACCTACACACACACACACACACACACAACACCCCACCCACCCATTAAGCCACCCGTGAATGACAGTGAAATACACACACACACACACTAACACATGCTCAGATGCTTTGATGCTAACACATACAGTCGGTGTATTCAAACACCAGCATACTGGCTGTTATGAAGAAAAGGTGGAGTGAAGGGGAAAATAACATGTATGCGTGGGCATTGTCAACTCACACGTCGCTCTGGTGTGTGTAGACGCGGTCAAACAGAGCCTCCGGTGCCATCCATTTAACGGGCAGACGACCCTGAAAGCGGACACAGTGGATAAAAACAAGAGATGAGCTGAGCCGGCAGGACTCGTAGATGCCCGGCTTACATCAACACAGTGCTGGTTTAATCCTTGGCTGTCCCGGCTAATATGCTGACTCCACCACTGGGCACATTTCAACATTCCCACGAGCTCGAAGCCCTCAGAACTGCTGCAGGTCATTCGGATTCTGAGCTACGACTTCTCCTAATGCCCAATCACATACACCCCACTAAAGTACAGTCCTGCATGCCAAATCAGTAGGAACTTCAACAGGTATCGAGAGCGAAAAAAAAAAAGAATGGACACATGGGCATGACAGTTCTCATGACAGAACATATGATTTTAATATTTATAGAAGCAAACTACTTTGTTGTATGCTTTACATGAAAATGACAGCATAGCCAAATCAAACCAATAGCAATTTAGTCGCGCATAACCATTCGATACAAGCATTTAAGAAGCTGGACTCGACTCACATTGGTGGTCTTTTTGTAGTAGTCTATGTTGTGCACGTCTCTGGCCAGACCAAAGTCAGCAATTTTCATCACATTATCCTCCGTCACCAGAACGTTCCTGGCCGCCAGGTCTCTATGGATACACTACACACACACATACAGAGGACAGGTCATCACTACTAATCATGCGTCCACCACAAACATCCTTCAATTCATGTGAAAGAAATTTATCTAACAGTAAGAGCTCTCTTTTCGGATTCCTTTTTTTCTTTTCTCCCGTTCTTGCCCAGGTGCTATTTTCATGGGCAGAAAGGAACACATCTGCACTGACGTGGTGGAGTGCTTGCGAAAGGGTGTGAAATTCGAAATCCGCCAACACAGTGGTCTTTTCAAACCCACATGGGTTCAAAATAGCACAGTGTCGACGGCCATCAGGACTCAGGCCTGTTCCATTTCTTACACCACAGTGGTGGTAAATTCTCAAATATAACTGGTCGGAAGGTTTTTTTGTCTTTCTTTTTTTTCCGATTAACAGCACAGCTTTGGCAGTGGTACCAACTGCAATATAAAAATGGCAGGTTTGATTCTTAAATGTTACCGTTTCTATAGCAACAGCTAATTCACAGAGACATGTATGGTGCTCCACATGATAAATACATTTTACTAAATCATTAACAAAGTTGTCTCCAGTGTCAGTGCAGTAAATCTTCCCTCGGAGCTTTTTCCCGCATTACATTACACCCATTATAATACATAAACATATAAACATATTATATGTCCTATGTGATGTGATCTCCCACAGTGTTACACTCTGACATCAGGTCATTAGATGGTACCTTCTGCGAGGCCAGGTACTCCATGCCTCTGGCTACCTGGTAGGCACAAGACACCAGGTCCTTAAAGGTGAGAGTCTCGTCTGGAATCTTACAGGTGTCAAACGAGTAGTCCATACCGGGAGGCCTCCGGGCACGCAGATACTCCCTCAGGTTCCCCTTGGAGGCATATTCCACCAACACATAGAGGGGACCTACACATACACATTATTAAAACTTTTAAAGATTCAGTTCCATTTCAATGTGATTTGCATAGTGCTTTTAACTGTGGGCGCTGTCTCAAGATAGATATAGACAAACATGTGCATGTTATCCGTGTGAGTACTAACCATCCTGTGTACATGCCCCAAGCAGGTTGATAATGTTCTTGTGTTTGCCGATCATTTTCATCATCTCCATCTCAGACACAAGGTCAGACAGGTCCTTGTCAGTGCCATCGTCTGAGAAAGACGACATAAACCATTGGCTTATAAACAAATACACATCTGATCAATCAGTCTAACCTGTTCAAATACAGTAAATGACGAGGGAGGTCTTTGACTGCTACCTTTAAGCATCTTGACTGCCACTGTGATTGGCTTGTTGGGTTTCTCTTTATCGACACCGATGGCTTCAGCCATCACTACCTGCCCAAAGCAGCCTTCACCAAGAGCCTTCCCTAGTGTTAGCCTACAGAAACATACAGAGATCAAACAGAACAGTAAGTTCAATCAAGTGTTAAGCATTAAAATTAAATTAAGATTAAGCTTGTTTAGTAATTCTGCTACATACTGTAGCGGGTATCTCACCTTGAGCGAGGAAACTCCCACTTGGGGTCTGCTGGCAGTTCTAGCTCGGAGACATTAGGCAGCATCGGCCCATCGCTGGAGGACAGACGGGCGATCCTGACCAGCGGGGTGTTCGAATTCATGGAGGAATTGGAGTCCAAGGACACCTGCTTAAGTGAAGAAGCAGGACAGAATGTTATCGTCTCTGTCAGAGTGTAAGACAAGCATATAGTACAGAAAATAAATCAGAGAGCATGTAGAATAAGGAGAGGTTATAGAAACAAGGTAGAGATAAAGATGAAAAGCGTAGCCTGTGGTTTGTGAGAACAAGAACGCGGCTTGTCTCTCTTTGGGCCGGGAGAGACAGAAACACGGAGTCTGTCCGTGCTCTTTAGCCAATGCTGCACAGAGAAAAAGGAGAGACTGCAGCTGCCAGCCGAGTCGTGATATGGACACATAGAGACACAAGGAGCGAAATTTCAGTGCTACACACAAGCACACACTCTCAGACACACTTCTATGCCACCTCCTAAGGGATTGCCTAAGGAACCGTCAGCTTGTCTGCTGATTTCTGTCTCCTGTTCTGTCTTCCCGTCCTCCTTATTTCCTTTGCGCTCTGTCTCGCACACGCTCAGGCTGCTATGTATCACTATATTTCTCCACTCAAGTTGATGGATGGCCTAGTGAGAAATGAGAAGTCTATTTCGGTGATATTTCCTCCTCCTGCTTTACTTTCAGGGTACTTTTTATAGCAAGCGAAACCCTCCCTCTTGTTGCTTCTCTCTCTGTCTCTCTGTCTCACCTCTCGCTTCTTGTTCATGTGTGAGATCGGTGTTAGCGGTGTGAACACGAGAAGCTCAGGCAATGACGATTCAATCTAAGTCCTGTCAGAATTGCTTTTGAAGTAGACTCCGCAGAGGAATACCTGACAAACAGTATGAGCATGGAGCTGATAAGCTCATTGCAATCAGACACACACACACACACATACGCACACACCACCTGTGTATGAAAAGATCAAATGGAGAGCGTCTCTAGGCACCTCACGATTCGATCTGGTTTTGATTCAGCATGCCACGATGCAATTCAAAAACAATTTTTTATGCATCATGGCTTTTCATTTCAACAGCCTCCGTTATGATCATTTTTCCCCCCAGTATGAACGTTTGCTGATTTTTAAACGCAATATTATTATTTTCATCCATCGTTGAAAAAACACAGTGCTGTTTTTGGTACTGTGTGCATTTTCCCAATAAAACCTAATTAACAGACTGATTATTATGTTAACGCATTAACGTCCGTCAGCTTTTTAAGACAGACCTGCAACAGTTTTCAGTACAACACGCAACTTTGTTCTCAGACAAAATCGACAGCGACTAGCGCAATGTTTTTCAAACAGGTTCTCGGGGATCCTGCAGACACTCCGGGTTTTTGTTCTCCCCATGCTCCCTAAACACCTGAACCAAACCATGAAGAACACAGAATACTTTGTTCGGGTGTGCTGCGAGCTTTGACAAATAAAAATGTACTCTGCTGTAGGGACAGATTATAGAATTACCAAAATACAGATTCCATCCATCACTGCTTTGGCTCCAGTGCTATCTGTCAATACAATTCCTCCATTCTAAGCATCAGCAGAGAGAAACGCGTGCGGGAAACGACTGGGAGAAAGTAGCAGAGGAGCTGTGTGTGTTTTCATTTGCAGCTGCTGCCGTTTAAAATCTTTAAAACAACTGAGAGAGACTGGGTTGCACTGAAGGTGCAATCTGATCCGCACACTGGCAGTCATGGGAGAATATGAATAATCTTCAGCTACGCTACAACTATGACAAACTCCCACTCGCTCACTCTCCCACGCACAAGCGAACACACACATGCACGCGTTCATGCTTCGGACTTCGAATTTTATTGCACAGATTTCAGAGAGCTTCATGGTAATGCAGGTACAGGGAAAAGAGGACATCATAAATTAAAACATAAAAGAAACGGAAGAAAGAGAGTAAAGAGGAGGGGGGTAAACTGATCAAATCTTGTATCTACTTTCTGTTACCTGTCTCTTGAGGGGGAATTTGGAGAGCTTTTGTACAGGAGGCGCCGGGAGCGTCTTCTGCGTGGTCATGCGCATGCGGCAGAGGATGATGATGATCACTGTGAGGATAAATAGCACGCAGCCCGTTCCGTAGATTAGGAAGTCGGCGTAATCGTCCTCTTTCTCCATCTCTACAGCTGACATAAGGCAAAAAAAAGAAAAAAGGTTCGTTTGACATAGGGCAATGAGAACTGGAACACATGTGTCCGAGATTATCCATATTAACTATTTAATTACCTGAATTAACTGGACTTTATTTGAGGTTTACAATAATAATAATAGAATTTAAGTATGTGAATCTATTAATAATGTGACGTTTGAAAGCATGAGCCGGAAAAACCCACAGAAATCCCCCTCCCCAGGTAAACACATCCCATAATGCTCATCTCCCAGGGGACTGAGCTACTCATGTGGCATCCCGAGCTCCCTAAAGCGGACTATAAAAAATGAGCTGAACCTTTTTTTTTAATTAAAGAAGGTAGGTGTGTGTTTGTGTGTGAGAGTTAATGCTGGGGTGGAGGCTATATACGGATGCTGTCATTTACTGCAACACCCCACAGAGGTAATAAGAGTGGAATAATGTAACACATGATTGAACACCATCGGCTCATCCTGGGCCGAGAGCTCTAGAGCTTCTAATATGTATGAAATGGAATCAATGAGGATGCTTCAGCACTTGTATCGCCACACTGACTCCAAAATCGATTTTTAAAATATATTTTTCGTATTTATATGTTTGCATTTGAGGCGATGAAATAGTGCCATTCCTCTATAATCCTATATACAGTATGGTGTGCCCCAAACTACTGGCATGTGTGGGTCGAGCTAATTATTTGTGAAGTTTGTTTAGAACTGTAATCAATTCTGGAAAAACATCGTGATATTTATAGAATCGCAATACAAATCGAATCAGTACTTCGGTATCGTGATGATAGTCCCTGGTGACATCACTATTAAATAGAACATTCTGACTTAAGGCTGTATGGTAAAATAAATACCTTTCTATGTGTTCAATGAAATTGAACTAGCGTCACATTTAAGAACTGCATTTTTATGTAATCTCTCTCTATATATAAATCTATAAATCACATGTATTTTTCCAATGGTTATGCTGAGAAGGTGTCACAATGCAGCATAGAAACCAATGCAGAAATCAAATACCAAAAAGGGAGTCTCTAAGAGTAGAGCGGAGAGACCCGGAAGACAAAAAGAAAGACGTGAGGGATCAGAAGAAGAACAGAAGGTGTACCTGGTAGCACGGTAAGCCAAGCTGATTGATGAGTAAAACCTATAGAGTTCCCTGCAAGACATGTGTACTCGCCCGCATCCTCAAAAGACACGTTGGTCAGGAACAGAACCTCCAGCTCCTTATCCGTAGTGTTAATGCCAGCGGTCTGAAGGAGGGAGATGAAAGGAGAGGGAGAGAAAGACAGAAAGACTCATAAACCACAAACCCAGAGAGAGAAAAGAGGAGGAAACGTAACCCGTCACCTAGCGGAAGCAGCTACCCCGTCACCAGCCACCAATATCGCCAGCGAAGCTTCCCGGTTGTCACAGAGACGACCTGGAAGAATAGAAACGAGGCTCCGCCTCCTAGTGCCACCGCTCCAGTGTATTTGGTTGCTGGGTCTGTTTCTTATTTAGGTTGAGCTGAAATTGCTCCATGGTGAGGTGGCCATTAATGTCTTTAAAGCTTCTTTGAGCTTTCGATGGTTAATACTGCCATCCATTCATCACAGGGCGCTGCCAAGTGTGTACGTGTGTTCGTGTGTGCATGGAAGGGCTCGCAAAAAGATTAGAGGTTCAATTGTGGGCAGCAGTGTATGGGAATCCAACATGAATGAGTGTGGTTCGCATTAGCGTAGCCCTTGTTGTGTTTTGCATTGATTGTATCAAAACGATGAGGATGTGAAGATTGGATTAACACACCAACACAAACACAGCTGAGGAGTAAAAAGCGTAAAAAAAAGTCAGCTTTAGCCACCGCCACCCGGAAGGAGAATGATTAAGCGCAGCTGATCGGAGGTTCAAAGGTCATCACTCTGGGGGTTTACCTGGTTGGCGCACTGCGAGCCAGAAAGGGATCTCAGACTTGCCTAAAAAGTTGGAGGCTGTGCACCAGTACTGTCCTGCATCGTCCTCTGTCACATTCAACAAAGTGAGCCTACTAACATATTCCTTATCCTTACTAGTCAGATTCTGCGGAAACACACAAACACATGCAAGCATACTTATTAAGCGGCGACATACTCGCTTTTACACGTATACAGTAAGCTCAATGTGTCTCATAAACATTTCATTTCAAGTTCAGTCTTGCAGATCTGCATATAGTCATATCAGTCAGGTCTGATTTAGAAATCGAACTGAGGTTCCTTAGAAACGAAGGCGAACCTGTATAGACATAGATTTGGTCTGCGCACGAATAACAGCACAGAGAAACACTACCTCTGTGTTTCATACACGTCTAAGCGCTAATCAGCTTAAACACTTTCCCTCTCATTCTTCCAAATATAGCTCTCACGTGTTTATTTCATTTCAATTACACACACCCTTTGTTCTGTGTCGCTCTCTCTCTCTCCTGGTTTTCCCCTCTCTCCCCAGACTATGTGCCACACATGATCTGTTGCTCTGTGCTGTGGGCCGGCTGGGAGGAGGGAGAGGAGGTTTCGGGGCACGCACATGAGGCTGTGGGGAAGGAAAAAAAAAAACGGGTGCGCGGCTTGCAGTAAAATACTGTTTCAATTATGTGGGAGTCGAAAATAGAGTGGCGGTCTGGCTAGCCGTCGCTCTCCCCTCCTCTGCCTGCTGACTCTGCCCTTCCCTTGCTTCCTGCGCTCATTTTTTCCATGGCTTTTTCGGGTGCCTCATCTCTCGCTCCCACTCTCCTCCTCCTTCTCCTCTTTTGCAGAGGTAGCAGGGCAGTGGGGAGAGTGGCTGTCTACCCACGCGACGCCAGCACGGCGGTTTGCTTAGCCTGAAACAGATGTGCACCACCTCGTTTCACTACTTGTTCTTAAATAGGAGCGAGATAGACCAGGAGAGAGAGAGAAAGAGAGAGCAGCCTATTCCTCTTGTCACTTCTAAGGTAGGCAGCACAGGCAACTAACGAGAAGGGCACATGAGACTCTTCACTGCATCATAATTATCCCTTCTTCTGTCCAAAGGGCCTTTTTTTGGTTCTTCCCATACCTGGACGCTGGCCAGCGGTTTACCTGAGATGTTTGGTGATTACATCATTTGGTTTTACAATGCATTTAAGAACACAAAAAGCACAAACAGAAAAAAACACCACATCCATGGTGGCCAATCTAACAAGATTAACCATTTTAATTAACAATTTCTCATCCCTGTGAACTACAACATGTGGTTTTCAACAAGAGTCATTTTTGCATGGTGGTAAATCCAGATGCTGATCTGATGCCATTAAGTGTGACAGATGTTCTTAGCTTCCTGAAACAGACTGTGACACTAGTATAGGGCCTGACTCAGTCAGGTGTGATAATAGGGGGATAGTGATAGTAATGTGACTGTCAGTAGTGTGGGAGTCAGGAGTACTGTGTAGTATGAAATAGTCAGCAGTGTGTCAGCAGTGTGAGTGTCAGTACTGTCTGATCCTCAATAGTGTGTCAGTATTGTGACAGCGAAAAGTGTTTAATAATCTGGAGTATGTGTGATTAGTGAAATGTGGCAGTAGTGTTTGATGGTCAGTAGTGTGTAAGAGTCAGTAGTATAATGGTCAGTAATGTTTCAT